>QZGG01003652.1:0-20696 GCA_006409495.1 Sedum album | reverse complement strand
TGCATATGCAGTATCAGAAGCTCATGTTCGACATCAGTATAAGGTTGGTTAGCTTGCCTGGTTTTGTCATTTTAGGTGGAGAATCAGCCCATAATTTGCCCTTATGTGTATTTGGCAGATGAAGGGGGATTTCGGTCTTGTTGCTAAAGAATGTCTTTCTTCCCAAACTCTGGCCCGTGAACCAGCTGCCCTAACCATTGCCGAGGTCTTCGGAACTCTTCGAACTATTGCCAAGGTTTCTCGTATAATTGATCCATCCGTTGCTATTTGTTTACTGTGTTCTGCCTATGAATTTTTCCCATATCGCCAAGGAAATGCATTGCTTTCAATATCAAGAGACCAAGGCCAATCACTGATAACCAGTTATTTTTTCTTCTACAGGGACCTCATCGAGTCACCGAATACACAGAAAAAGAACTCATTATGACACTTCTTGTAGCCGCCATTGATAGTGAACTCCAGTATTTGATTTGCCTTCTCCAGGTTACATTTTTTAGTCTTTTCAGGCTAGGCTTGTCTCTTCATAATATACCCCGAGTTTTCAACTTATTTTTTCATGCAGTGTAAGCTGAGAATAGGTATCGCAGAGCATAATCTCTTGGCTGCACTAGGACGGGCTGCGATGTATCATGAAAATCATTCCAAACCACCTCCAGATATCCCTTCTCCTCTGGAAGAAGAGGTCAGTATAGCCATTTTATCTACCCACATCCTCTTCGCACGAGTTTTCGTGTTCTTGGGTTTACGTGTTTTACTTTTCCCGAATTTTCTAGTGATTGATGCTCGGCAATCATAACTCTTCACTTTGAATCTGTTATAGGAAACACTTCCCCTTCTCTCTTTCCTTTAGTTCTCTCTCTACACTCCTCTCTTGGTTATTAATCTCCCTTAGTGTCTTTCCATGTGTCTCAGGCCGCGAAGGTTGTCAAACAAGTGTATTGTGTCATTCCTTTCTACGATAAAGTTATTGCTGCTCTTCTCTTGAATGGCCTATGGAATCTTACAAACACCTGTAGCTTAACAATAGGCGTCCCAGTTCAACTCATGCCTGTGAAACCAATTAGCGGAGTATCTGAAGTCGTAAAGAAGTTCCGGCATTTGGCATACACGTGTGAATACAAGTATGATGGAGAACGCGCCCAGGTAGTGTGGCCTGAAGGTGTACTTTTTTTTTTCCTTCTTTTTTCTAACAAGGGCTATAAGGCTTTCATATTGCATGATCGATATTTGCTATGCAGATACATTTTATGGAGGACGGCTCCGTGATGATATACAATTGCAAGGGTGGAAGGATCACTGCAAAATATCCTGATGTGTGTGCGGCTGTATTGAGGTTAGATATGTACAATCACTCTAGAAAGATGATTAAGTCTAGTGGAGGGCAAGTATGAGGAAGCTGATTCCAGTTGACTAAATAAAGCCATATATTCATCTTGAATCCTAAACTTGATTTGGTTCTCTTTTGTCTTACTGTGGTTGGTTGGTATGCAGAGCAAAGCACTTGCTTTCTTAGAATATAAGTATTTGTTTGAAGTAAAGGACTTTTAAAGAATTGTACGTGTGGCTTTTTTTGGGTTATTAGTTTGTAATTTGTTGTGCTTTGGTACTCTCTGGAGCCTTATGTTAAAAGTTCAATATCACTCTCATTTGCCAGAAGATAGCCGCACATGATATGTGCACGCTTACATCAAATATATATATATATATATTTTTGGTTTTGTTGGGTATTTGCACCCATTGTGAAAGATGAATTATGGAGCACAATAAACATTTATCTGAATGAATTTGAAGCATGCTTGTTTGTATCTCGTTTCAGATCAAAGAAGCAACCTGTCACATCGTTCGTGCTGGATTGTGTAATTGTTGCCTATGACCGAGCTGGAAATAGAAACATGCCGTCTCAGGTAATAAATGCTGAAAGTTATCCAATTGCAGTCACTAGTTATATATGTGGTGTATCATAGGCATAGGGTAAGCTTGAGTCAAGTAAGTTTTTCTGGATGACAAACATCCAAAAAAAAAAAAAAAAAGGGGGTGTTTCTCATTTTTAATGCCTTGCTACTTATAGTGTTGGACAAGTGGTGTCCTGGATGTCAATTTTTCACTGACATGATTTCAGCTATTAGATGAGTGCAGGAGTATGTTATACAGTTTCTTTTCTTATTTTCGCATCGTGTCCTTTTGAACTTAAAAGGGGCACGCAAACTTCTTCCTTCATTTTGTGGAACAGTGCTCAGTTTAGAAGTTTACAATAACTGAATTGGAATTCGGTGTATATAATTTTCTTACAGCAGATCCCTCGCAGCGAAGCTCGCAATTATGAGGTTTGCATATATGCCTTTGATATCATGTTTTACAATGGGCAATCACTTATCAAGGAGCAGCTTCAATTGCGAAGACAGGTTACATAATTATAAGCTCTGCCTCTTTCATGAAGTTTATTGTGTCATCCACTCGTTCCCAGTTCTTGTTGTTCAGATTTCACTTGGCTATAATTGTACATGCGTGCATCTTGAATCTTGTTTTCCGCTTCATGTCAAAGTGTTGTTGTCCTTTTGTTGTTGCTCAGAGAGATGCTTACGTATGGTTGCTCAGTCTAACTTGCAAGTATTTTTGGTTTCAGTGTCTTTACCAGTCATTTGAAGAAGAGCCAGGGTATTTCCAATTTGCGAGGTCCATTATCTCAAACAATCCCGAGGAAATACAGATGTTCCTTGAAGCTGCTGTCGATGATGGGTAAGTCGCACTAATTTTAAACATGAACATATGAAGTAATGAACATCATTAATTGAATATATTGAATGCAAGCCAACTAATGGTCATGCTGTGAAAATTCCAACTGTTTTTTAACAGCATCTAATCTCATGTGAATATGCAGCTGTGAAGGGTTAATCATCAAACCACTGAACACCGAAGCTACATATGAGCCGTCAAAGAGATCAGATGCGTGGCTGAAACTCAGAAAAGACCACATGAATGGGTAGTGCTGCAAGTTGAATTTTAGTTATGCAAATGCACATTCTGTTTAGTTGAATGTAAGTATTAACGTTTCTGTTGATCATTATCTACTTTTAGCTTTGGGGTAACGCTAAATCTAGTTCCCATTGGAGCTTTTAATGGGCGTGGGACGCGTGCAGGTATTTATGATGCAACTATTTGTTTTGTTAGTGCAAGGTCTTGTTGAACAACGTTCCAAGTATTGCCATCAGATGTACCAATCGTGTCAATATCTTTTCTTTTCTTTTTTGCATGACAAGATATCTTGTTTCTGTATAGGTGTTTACGGTTCATTCCTCCTTGCTTGCTATAATCCCAACAAAGATGAATTTCAGAGCATCTGTATAACAGGTTGGCAGTTGGCTGATTCATATTGCAATCTATGTATGAAATTAGCGCTATTGGTTTTGGTAAATGATGCGTCATGCACTTTGAATATTATGTCACTGCAGGCTTCGGATTTAAAGAGGTAGTGCTAGCGGAGCGTTGTGCTATTATGCGCTCGACAGTGATACCGAATCCAAAGGTAAATGGCCCAGTTTCTTTTTGTTGGAACTTTATGGTGTGGATAATATTATGTTTTTATTTTAAGTGGAGCATGACATGGTGTTGTTGACAGTCTAATTATAGGTACGGAGAATTGATAAATCCAGATGTATGGTTTGATACTACTGAGGTATGTCTTACTATCTTGTTCTGTCACGCTTTCATTAAATTCGTTAGTTTAACTCTTAGACTACATTTCAGGGCTTTTTCTTTGACTACGTCTGAGAGCTTTCTCTTTCACTATATCTCGGCGTGTTAGTTGTCCCCTAATGCTTTGCTGGACCGAAGTAGTCTCTCATATGATAATTCAACAATTTGTCACTTTTCCATAGTATTTGTTTGCAGGTATGGGAAGTGACGGGTGCAGGTTTAACTATCAATCCTGCCTATCAGGCTGCAGTTGGTGTCTTTGATCCGTGAAGGCTAGTATCATTGAATTTTAAAACACTTGCATGCTTGACTTGTCTTCTGATGATGATTTTTCTTTTCTTTTTCTGGTTTAATTGACTGTTTGTGAAATCGGAACAGGGCATTTCTCTGCGTTTCTCTCGAGTATCGCGTATTTTGGAAGATTGTAATCCAAGACAAGCAACCTCGTCCTTACAGGTAGGGTTTAAATGTTTCCGGGCCATATTGTTCCCTTGATGGTTATACAATTTATTCTCAGTCCTGCGCCCTTTGAAAACTCTCAGTCATCAGATCAGTCAATCTTGTTTCAGGTTGCGGATATGTACAATGCCCGGATTCAAAATCATAACGGCAATGAAGAAGAAGACTAAGAGAAGTTTTCACTGCCTTTGTAATAACTATATATGGTTAATATGTTGTTTCGAGATGCAGTCTGAATGTAAACATTAGACCCCAGAGGCCTATCTTAGTATGTAAGCAGCGTTAGAAATTTGCATTTAGCTTTTTGAATAAAAAAATTATTGTTAAGAGTGCCGCTTCACTGTTCATAGAGTTTCCTACCTTAAATAAGTTATCAGATATTTTAATCGCTGGCGGAGCATAAATGTCCAGTATTTTGATTTTCGCGTTTCGTCCCTGAATTATTGAATAGATAATGCAGCATTAGAAAAGTGATTCGATGAAGATGTAAAGCAAGATTTTTTGTTCTTGTCATAAACAATTCTCAAGAGCTCACCAATATTTGACGGTTGCCAACAGCAATCTAAGTGTATCATACTACATGAAAGAAATCACCGGTGGATATGCCCAGGGGAAAGCAAAATTTGGTAAATTATTGTTTATTGGAAAAAAAATTACAGAATCGATTTATGGTTTACCAAAAAAAATATGTAAAACGGTAAATTTATCGACGGTAAATCGATAAAAATAAGTTGGTAAACGATAAAAGATTTTTAAGTTTGGTAATTTGCAGGTTTACCGAATTATTAACATATAAATATAATTATCTTAAAATAAATAATTAAAGCTTTGTTTAAAAATGTTAATAAAATGAATAAAATAGAGATTTGGAATAGAATTTTAATACTTTTGGGCACTAAGATACTTTGCATTGTAATTTCAATCTTTTGCATTTGATTGTTTTCAATTTGATTTTTTTTATTTATTTAAGTTTATATTTAACAAATTAAATTTTAAAAAAAATTATAATGACAAGTAAATTCGGAAAAACGGTAAAATGGTAAAGGTAAACGGTAAAGGTTTTTCGCAGTCAGTAAAATGGTAAACGGTAATTTTCCTAATGCTCTCCCCTAGATATGCACATGTAGGAGCAACACCAACCGATTATAAAACATTCAAGAGAGATCTTAATATATTTATCGGAGGATGTGATACTCAAATATTGTGAATCATCTTATAAAAAGAAGGGTTAATTATCAAAAATCACCGATAAGTTTGATTATTTTCCCCAAACCACCATGAGTTTAAAAGTTTCTCAGTAACCACCATTATATTTCAGAATTTTTCGCAAAAAATTACCAAATTAATTTTTCCATACAAACGTCGTTAAAATCGTGTGAGCGTGTAACTCATATTTTCAAAACTATCTGTAAGTTTGATTTTTTTTATCCGAACCATCTTAAGTTAAAATATCTCCAAGAACCACTTGAAGTTTAAAAATATTTTTAAAATCACCTTAAGTTTTAAAAAATTATAAAAAACCACCTTCAATTTTAAAAAAATAATATTTTCTCTTCATTCTCCCTCATTCAAACTCTAAATCGTAAAACTCGAAGCATTCATGAGTTTGCATTGGAAGTTAAAGCGTGAGGGGTTCACGGTGGAAGGGATTTGCGATGGAAGGGTGAGTTTGAGGTGGTTTGCGTTTGACGTTGGAAGAGTGAGTGTGAAGTGGCTTGTCTTTCTTAATCCGCAATCATATATCAGCCTCTCAATTTATTTACAACATTAAACTACACTGCGAAATAAATTCAATATTGAAATAATTCATTCTTATAACTCATTGCGACAATTATAGATGAAGAAATATAGGATTATCTAGCTGTTGTATATTGAAATCAGATCAATTATATTGAAACTGAAAAAGTGAATGCAAGGTGGTTCAAAAAAAATTAATAATTATTTGATAACACGCGCTTGCTCGAAAAAATAAATTTGGTGATTCATGGAAACTTTGGATTAACGGTGTGGTGGTTCCTGAAAAAAAATTAAATTTATGATGATTCAGAGAAAAAAATACCAAACTTACAATGGTTTTCGATAACTAATATTAAAGGATATGTTTGATAACACGCACTGTAACGATAAAAGTAATTTGGTAGTTTATGAAAAATATTCTAAAATATTATGATAATTCATGAAATTTTTTAAATTTATGATGATTCGGATAGTGTTTTTGATAATTAACCCAAAAAAAAAAAAGCAGGTGTAGATTGATCTTACAATGGAGAATAATTAGCTAGCTTTGACTTTCACTGTACACATTTTGACCACTTCCCCACCACCCCCCTGCCGCTCGCCGTGAAAAAACCCTAGAACTAAAAATGTCGGAATCCGAACCTCCTCCATCCGCTTTCGATGTACTTTTGGGCAAGATAAAGTACCGGGGGACTCCAAGAGTCACCATAAACCTTATGACGAGACAAACAGCAGCCGAACAACCTCCTGTTCGTTTTTACCCGTTAAGGCTGGATGATGAGAGCAGTGAGGGTCGTAATGTTTTCGAAGTTATTATGCACAAAAAGAAGAAACTGAAGTTGGCTGTCGCAGAACAGGTGAGATATAGCAACATTATTCGTGTGTAGAGTTTTAACTGCTAATACTCCCATATGCTTGTCATTTGTGCAGGAATCTGCTCAGTTTGATGGATTGAGAATGTGGGATTCTCTCACAGATAACATCGAAACTATTATAGTAAATAAGCTGCCAATGGTGGAAGCTTTTGTGTTGCGCGGAGTATGTAAGAGATTTCGAGATTTATGGAGGGACTTGGGAAAGTTGAGATTTGACAATTATCTTATGTATGCTATTGACACGGAAGGCGTAAATTTTGGGGATATTCTTGCTTTTCTCACGGCTGGGCTGAGGAGTCCATCAATAGATTCATTTCACATGTATGTTTCTAGAGTTGATCATGCGCCTCACGTGGATCTATTTTTGGCATTTCTGTCCGGTAGAAACATTAAAGTGGTGAAGATTACAACTCCAGCTGAAGCACCTCTCCACTCATTTCCCAATATCTTTAGATGCACAAGTTTGCAACATCTGACTCTCAAGAGATGCTCATTGAACCCTCCACCCACTCTCCTTGGTTTTGGGAGGCTTGCATCCCTTAAATTGGATGACTTTTTGATCCCATTCGACCTTTTGCAGTCATCGCTCTTGATTTCTCGAATGATACAGAAGTTGTATCTTCGACTTAGGAATGGTGGGGGAACTATTCTAATTGATATGCCACTGCTCAAAAAACTATATTTGGAAGGCATCGATCATCCTCAAATTTGGCATCCACGTCTTACAAGCAGTTGCTTACAGTTATATTCTGCGCACTTTCATACCGGCTTGGATTTATTACTTGCTCCTTCACTGCACCATAGATTGAAGAGATTTTTCGATTTATTGCCGAATGTTAAACAACTAACTCTCACCAGTGGAGCTTTGCAGGTAAATTTTGTTTTAATGTGAATTGTTTTTGGTTTGTTGGAATTCTATTTTCTCTATAAGTAACCTATTGTTCAACAGATTTTGTCCGGAGATGAATATGTGTCCGAAGAAAGCATAATAGAAGATGTGCTTCAGAATCTCAAGGAGATAGCTTTTGACAGTTTTCAAGTCCAATTTTCCTGGGGTCATATCTTGTGCTTGTTGCATTATACGAAGTTCCCCAATTTTGCATAAGCTGTCTCTGAAGGTAATTTTAGTGTCCCTTTCTTAGTAAGTTATTATTTGTTTGATCTTTATTTTATTCTATTGCTCTCACAGCTTTCCCACGCACACTGGGATGGGGATTATGATGATGAGCATTACGCGAGACAATTAGAGTGGACATTGTCAAATAGTTTGTCCACATTGATTATTAGTGAAATACGTGGGCATCACCAAGATTTTCTGATTGTGGAAATGCTATTGAAAGGTTGTCGGTCATTGGAGGAAGTTTATCTCATTCATAGCGTGGGATCTATGGAAGAAGATGAGGAGAGGGAGTATATTGCAAGGGTTATGGATTGTGATAGGGACATATCCACAAAGATCAAGTTCCGTCTTATTTGGGAAAACGAAAATGCAGAACTGTTTAATTGCGCTGGAGCATTTATGGATGAGAACTTTTACTGGATGTCTGAGTCCGACTATGACGAGTAGATCTTGTACTGGGTATCTGAGAAGAAGAAGAGGTCAAAGAACTTAAGTTTAAGAAGATTCGAACTTGATAATTGATATGAGAACATTGTTTGACAAAACTTTATTCTATATTTTTGTGGTTGGAGTAGGATTCCCTTGTCAAATGCATTAATATGATTGTTAGTTGCCTGTTTGTAATTGTTGTGCTCGAGTAGTGATGAAGCCTTTTTTCAGTGGATGGGAATTACCTGCATAGTTTGTTTTGATTTTTGGGATTTGTGTATGCTTTTTTAATCTGTCTTTTAGTCTGAAGTTTGCTTTCAGCATGTCAGCTAGCAAAGATTTTTTTGCCTTTGCCTCGCTAGATGCAGATTTTTCTAGCACTTATCCTGGGACGACATCACAACAGTTGCCGTAAAGTGGCTTGGGGATCTGAAGCGGACTTCCAGTAGGCAACAGTGTTGATCTTGGTTCTCATCAAGACCCCCAAAGTGGCTTGTTGTTGTTAGAGGGCGTGTTCCATTTCCTGACGCTGGTGACTTTGGTGGCTGGTTTTACCCTTGCCACGGTTCTCAGTACAGCAGTATTAAGTAGGCTTCACAGGGGTCTCGAGGTGCCAACCTAAACCTTCGTGGAGGAGAATCGCCCACTGTCTACAAACTGAATGCTGAGATTAGGTACTCAGCTTTTGATACTTTCTAATCTAATATCGATTTTCTTGGTGGGTGTACTTCATTAAGTAACGTCTGCTTTAAATGACCTGAGCTCATTTTTGTAAAAATGCGGTGTAGCGGTGTAGGTGCATATGATGCCGGCGGAAGCAGGATCTACTCGTCCGCATATGGGACACTCGACCTGTCTTGGGTTATGATGTAAACACCCAGTCACATCATATCACGTGATTGCCTTTCAACTCTTAAGTGCCTCATTTTTTGATGATCTGGCATATAGCGCGCCAGAGGCAGCAGATCGATCGTTTTGCTCTCTTTACGCGACCAGGGGAATGGGAGGAAGCAGCAGCAGCTATAGGCGCAGTGGAAGTTCATGATCTTATTATTGAGCTAATTCTGTATCACCCTTGCCGGTATCCAAGAAAGTAGGTTATGTTACATGATATATTCCCTGCAGTACTGAATATATCTTCTGCAAATAATGGTGTTTATTTTTGGTGCTGACTTGTGCAAGTTAATTAGCTGACTTCTGCACTATTTGCACATTCATAGGCTGACAAAACTTTTTAGTTCTGCTGCACCAAGCGAGAGTACTCTCTATTTGACCAGCAAAGTGAAACGACGGAAGATACAAATGCGTATCAAGTGTGATGCCCACTACACAATTTGTACTTCTGCTTCGATGCCTTGAAGGTTAGGGGAGCGATTCTTAATTTGCTTGATCTTGAAGTGGAGCGAGATCTGACAGAAGACGAAACATTAAGAGGAATTTTATGAATGTCGCCAAAAGGTGCTGCTAATAAGGTTTGCTTGTGACGCTGCAGATTCCGCTGATTGGTTTTCTTCTGCACGAGCCGAAAGCTTATAGACGCTAATTGAGTAATGCGCTAAATCGAGGAAGTATGAACTTGGAGGTACTTAATTGGCAAACAGTTTGATCACATTTATTGTTGAGATTACATTTTTGATTTTGACTTCATTTAGGTGTGGTGTAAGATTTTTCGAGACCGTACGAGGAATTTTATGCGCAAGTGATACATTTATAATTGAGGTTTTCTTTCCCATATGAACTCTTGGGACGATTTTGAGGTTCCTCATTTCGGGTACTTGTAGGCTTGGCTATCATGTGATTCGTTTTTTTGGTATTGAACAGATAATTTTGTTGTATGCTTGATTTAATATTTAGCGTTATACAACAGGATTTCGGTGAGAAATGTTGTTCTTCGTTAGTGAAATTTTGCTGTCTACTCCCAAAATTGCGTGAATGTAAAATGCATCCTTGGTCATGGGTTGAAAATAATGCACGTGAAATTAGATGGTGTATCGAGGTGATGGCTTGCAGAAAAATGACCAGTTGCATTGATTATGCTGCATCACTGCAGGTATAAAGACTGGTTAGTTGCGATCGTTGTCTCAAGCTATGTAAAGAATTTTCAGGTATACCCGATGGTAATCACTAAGTTATGGTCCTGATGTTACCAAATCTCATCTCCTAATGCTTTTCTCAAATTCCAGTTTGAGTTGTGGCGAACAGGATATTTTGCACTTAGCAGAACGTGAACAACTTCTGATTTTCTGCCTGTTTGAATAAAATCGGTGTCAAAGGCGACAGGTATGTCTTGCACTTCATATTATCGTTTAATTAATCGGTCAGTAGAGATTGTTTCAGGAATCAACACTTCCTTTTTGTGTAATTTTAATTGCTACCTGATTGGCTTTTTCCTTTCTTTCTTGAAGTATGATGCATTTGAAATGGGCATCATGACCATTGATGACTATACAAATGCGATATTTTAGGAGCAACTTACCCAGCTGTAGCGAAGCGTTTTACACGGCGAATGTTTCAAAGAACCTGCTATTCCTGTTGTTACTGGGTTTCTGAGTCTGAAATTTATAGTATCCCTGTGAACTCCACATTTCCGTTTACAAATGCTGGGCTGGAAGTCCTGTGCAAAAACAATCCTAGGCAAGGATGGTAGTCATTTGACAGCTACAATCATTGGTAAAGCCTCAGGCTTGCCAGAGATTCAAGTTAATAAAAAAGAAAGAAAAAATCGTCACTCTACCATATTCTTTTTATTGGGTAAAAGCCTAAAAGGCACGTGATGCTAGATTCAGTTTGTTACAAAGTCGGTCGCATACTTCTGATATTTAGTGGTAGCGCTTTTGCCAAGATGGTGGCTTTCATTTTGAATTTTGACTGTTTTTGCAACGTGACAGGTTTGAAAGGATGTTGCTGGTGTTTTGACGTGTGATCCTTGTATATATCCTGGGCTAAAGCCAGTGCTCTGCTTGACTTTTGATGAAGCAGCCGAAGTTGCCTACTTTGGCGCTCAGGTAAGACTAATTTGCTGAACATCCAACTGAGTTACAATAGCTGCACCCAAGCGATAGCTTAGTGATGATGCTACTTGTCTCTGCCTGCGCATCCTTATAGTTTACCAAAATAACGTATATAAGAATGATTAGCAATATGCCACTCCAATGGCAGGTCGCGTCCTGCCATAGAAGGAGACGTTCCTGCCAGGGTCGAAAATTGGTACAGCCCTACGCTCCTGGAACCCTCGTAACCAAAACTAGAGATATGGGCGAGGTCTGTTAGGGAGTCATAATAAGACTAGCACATGTATATTTTATCTTACATGTCTCAGTTGTGCGAGCGGTTCTAACCAGCTTAGTTTTGAAGGGAATGGAACAATGTTGGATACTTTCAGTACGCGCATGCTTGGTCAATAGGAGTTTCTTGTTATGGTGATCACGGTTAGTTAGGTAATTCCTGACAACTTGCATGCATTTTATGCTTACTATCTGGTCATCAAGCAGATCTTCTCAATCGCAAATTAACTGGGCAGATCAGTAGATGTCGCAGCCACCACCCGCCAGTGAAGTTAGTATTTATTTGACTCTTGATCCATCAAAATTCTGGAGCAGAGAATTGATTCAGGAGGCAAGCGTATGCGTCACCCCTTAACTTCATCTTCATATCATTTCGGAGTCTTCCTTTTGTCATGCTGCCATCTCTCACAGAAGACCATCTAATTATGATGCAGGAGATTGAGCATGTTGTGGAAGAGCTAGAGAAAAGATCACAGTTGTCAACCTTTTGCATTGTAGGTCTATTATCTCTCTCATAGGGAATGTCCAGCGCTTGTCGTTAATATTAGAAAAGGTAAGAACATGTCCGTGACTTTAATTCAAACATCGCTTTTATTTATTCTCCCACTATGTATAACTTCTATAAACTTTTGTTCTGGCAATAGGCGTTAAATGTTCTTCGGACCAATGGAGTCAATGTCCAAATTAATTTACATGGAACTTCCCAGGGTTCATTAGAGCTGCTCACTTGCTGTGTTCCTAACATTAATGGTCTGATTTGATATAGGTAAACATTTCACTCATAGTTAACGATAGTGAATCTGAACAGTGCGGCAGGCTCTACATCATTCTTTATCCGAGACTGGGGACGGTCAAAGAGGGAATGGTTCAATTCAGCAGCAGCGACTAGGGAGAAGCTCTGCGACCCAAATTCTGTTTGGAAGTTGAGGTAGAAGACGTGTAATTTACTGCTGCACTTCCAGTATCAGTGTGTTATAAAAAATAAAAAATAAATCTGTTACACAGGGTAATAACAATAGTGTAACCAGAGCCGGAAGGACATTGATTTACATATATTCTCTTCTATGCAGAATAAAGTAAATGTCAGATGTGTGACGTTGCTAACAGACTATTACAGCAAACAGGCCACTGTCGTCCATTTTATAAAGATTATCAATGGATGAAGGAAAAAGCACGGTCCCAATCATCCTCCCACTGCTCTTGGTTGTTCTCTGCATATTTTGCTTGGGAGATCTAAACAAATCCACAACCTGATACAATACAGAAACAACCAGTGAGGGTTGAGATTCACAAGTCATTTGGCCGTGCAATAACTGCGCTCCACCTGAGAGGAATGCCCTGTTGCAAATTCAAAACAATGTGACAATTAAATAGGTTCCCTTACTTGCGGAAGACAATGTATTCGTGGAAGAAATTTAAGATATCAATACAATTTTACGCGCCTCAGCAGGATGAACAATGCCAATTCCCACTTGGAATGAGCTTAATGTGCAGCTTTGGTCTCCCATGCCTGCAAGCAAACCCACCAGAAGCATCTAATGTATCTTATGAGATTCTTTGTCAGGTATTGCAGACCTTTAGGGACACACGGACGATGTTATAGAATGAGCAGCGTCTAGGAACTAACCTTATACAGATATTCAAGAATGTTTTTTTTTAGTAAATAGTCACGTACTATAAAGACTAAGTATTGAATGTTATACACAAATGATGTATACAAATACATACGCATTTAGTGAATTACAATAAAATAAAAAACGCCTTGGAAGAAATTCATGATCGGAGGCGACTGTACAATCAGTCGGCGAGGCTGCGATGACCGTGAACGGCGGACCCATCGGGAATCGAACCTATGACGGCCCTTGGTGGGCAATTATCCGTTAATTTTAGCAGCAAAGTTGCATTATATACAAAGGGGCTATTTACATTTAACTCCCTGATGTTAAAGAAACTACATTTCCTAACTAAAACAATTACAAAACCTGCCCTCAAACAATCTATTTACATAATCTGCCCAATGCATAACTTGAACAAAACAGAAAAAGAACTCCAACAAAGCCCCTGCTCGCACAAATTTGGAACAGCTCGCTCAACCCTACGATGGAAACACTCTCACAAAACTTGCTGGGAACCACTACCCACCCGGCCCTCTCACACTCCGCATCCACCTGAAACCCTAAAAACCTGCTACTAGTAGTATCTAACTGCTACTACTAACACAACTTTGATCAAATATATCCCCAGGTGCACACTAGATGACAACCTACACACTCAAGTGCCACTCTATGCGACTGAGCTAGTGATCCTCTGATGACAGCAGGATAAAACACAGATGATCATTGGCTCGTAATTTTGAAATGAAAGATTTAGACATCTACATTACTTCTTGCGAACAGTAGTATCTTAGTCTCTCCGAGGCTATATTTTTCAGTTTCAGCCAATTGTTTGATCTCTTACGGCTCGTAAGTTGCATATGTCTCCAGTGTCTTGATTATTAAACCGTCACGTTAGGTTGAGGTTAAAATTCCGAATGCATCACAGATCACAATCCTACTATGACTTACCTATCATCAACAGAGACGTCAAGGAATCCCCGCTCCATTTCTTTGAGATTGATGTCGCAAACAGGAAACACCATGGTTCTTTTTCAAATGACTCGTAAAGATGCTGAAATCAAAACTACTGAACAAAAGCATCTCGTCAAGCACGTTGAGCACAAAGTGTATGTTTTGGGTATAACAATTAGAAAGCTTTCTATTTCGCTCCTGATTGTTTCTTATTGTTAAAAAGTTATCGATTTTCCAAATTTGTTAAATGAAATATTAATATTTTTGAAATGCATTTTTAACGGCATTAGTTAAGGTGGCTTTCGATAACCGTTAAGTGTTTATGAGCGATTTCAAGTAAAAAAAGGTGTGTCGACCCAGGCTCATCACAGAGCATGCATCTGCATGTATCTTCAGGTTGTGCCAAGCAAGGCTTCTCCTCAGGAGGCTTCCAAATAATCAGCGCTTTTGGAAACCTAATATTTCGCGATAGAAGATCATCATTGTCGAGTATCTTTATCTTTTGGAAACTTTGAATAAATGCTTGTTATCTAATCAAGCTTGGCGCGGAAGAAACTCGTTGGGCCTATGAATTTCAGCAAGTTAAACCCAATAACTTAACTTGCTGAACAAGTTAAAGGAAGCATATAAATACAAGATGATCTTATTCATTAGGGTTTTATCGAAATTACAGAAGCTAAACACATATATTATCTCGACAACCCTAGAGCCATCGCGCCGACCGTTCTATCAATCACAGCAAGGTGATATTCAGTAAGGACGACCATCACATACCTCTTGTTTACGCTGTACAACTAAAAGAAATTTCATACAACAACAGCAAGCTGTTCTGCATCAACTGAGAGGGAGGAAGCAGGAGCAGGAGGATTCAGACTGGGTCTGAATCGGAGGAAGTTGAGACTGGGTCTTGAATCTGAGAGAGAGACTCAGACATATTCACTGGAAGTTCTTAGCTAGAACATTACAATCCTTGTAAGTGTTGTGTAAGACTTTCATTATAGTGAATTGTTTCCACCGGGCTTGAGGAGAAGCCCCCTAGACTAAGCCTTAAAGGAGCCGAACTGGGTTATCAAGATCTATGTCAATTTACTTTATTATTTTAACTAACAATCTGAGTCAAGCCACGTTGAAACAGTCTAACAATCGATATGCTCATAATGATTCAAAATACAAAAATCATACGTTCAGAAACTCCTATCATTCTAGAGTATGTGGCATTTTAAAACAATAAATTTGGGCAATCCAAACTTAAGTTACGTTCATTTGAAATACACTCAATAAGTAATCATACTACCAGAGTTCTGCTACTTTCCAGGTTACAATACAAACTTTAAAATTCGATATCTTAAAATTTAGAATCCGGTCATGTATGCATATCATTGAAAACCTTATTTTGTCTAATATACAATAAAAATAAGAAATATGCAATTCAGAGAAGTTTAACATCCTTGAACAATTTTACAAATCTAGTCAGCATGTCTGAAAAAATTCTGCTACTAACCTTCTGATTAATAACTTTTAACTTTGAAACTCTATAACTTACAACTCAGGTTGAATAAAAATACGAGTAACATACGCTCATCTAACGGTCTTAACCCATATATGTTAGTATATTTATTTGATCAGAATTACTCGGTTTGTGTAGTTTTGAATTTCAGGTGTGCGAGAACGTCAAAGAAAAAACAAAGCGTAAAATGACTTATTGGCAATAATCGACCGGAAAAACAGAGCGCGAGATTTGATGTCCGATAGAGATGAGATAAAATCCGTAAGGAAGCTATCGTCGAGCTCTTAAACTTTTCTACTGACTTCAGGAATTAATTTTTACATTATGGAGGCCCAAGTAGAGGTTGAAAGCGAAGCGCGGAGGCTCGGACGATAGACATTTGTGCGTTTGAAGAAGGAATAGTGTGGCGCGCCAGATGAACAACTAACTTTCTTATTTGTTCTTCTGGTGTGCTTCTTACTTGTTCCTCTGGCGTGCCGATGCTAATGACGTCAGCGACAGGAACTTCTAATTTGGGCTGAATTTCTCTTTTTGGGCTGAGTTTTCATATTTTATGAGGAGCATAAAAAGGAATTAAGAAGAAACCCTAGCAATCAATCAGACTCCAGAGGCAAGAGCACAGAGCGCAGCAAGAAGGCAAAGGCGCTGTCTTGGATCGTTATTCATTCGTATTTCCATTGGTCCTTCTGAGGCTTGGTTGTGTTGCTGACGCGTGTCAGTCTTGTGTACCTGGTGTACCTTGGATGCGCTGCATAATTGGTTCAGTTTATTTAAACGATCGGTTTAATTACGGCTCGCCTGCCTGAACCAATTTACTTTAGGCCGTGCATGGTTTTCCTTCCGAGATTATCCTTTTCGAAGTGCAAAGACATTATCTACTATTTTCATCGCGTTTCTCGGATGACAGTCACCACGGTCGTACTTTACTTTTCAGTTTGTTTCATATTCTTTGTGGTACCGAGGCAAAGTACTCGGTTTAGTCCTTATTTTCACTTTTCTAGCTCTTTAGACTAGACTGAGTCAGACTAACTTTGGTTAGCCTTTTAAGTCCTCGAATTGTACCATTAGCCTTCTGGCTTTTAATCAAAAAAAAAAAAATACTTAGTCACGGTTTGAGACACAAGCTTGTGATACACTGTTTTGAGATTCGTTCTTAATTCTAATTTTATTGTATTGCGTTAATTCCTATGCATATTATTATGATTCTAGTTTGATAGGAATATTGAATATTTGTGTACAATTCATCTTGTGATAGTTGGATTCTATCTTTGACTTATTTGATACTTTACGGTGAGAATAGGTAGAACAATTAGGGATTAAGCATTAAAGTTTGCGCCCTAATATAATTTGCTTGGTTTTTCATGCTACTTTGCGATAAGAGTTTTATTCACATTTGCGGGGTGTAAAACGATATTAGAAGCTAGTTGCAAATTACCTTTGCCGGAATGTGTTAGAGTTATGAGATAATAGAAATTGCATGATTTATATCGATGATAAACAGTGGATTACAAGTGGTTGTCTTGAACCGTGCTTTCTCATCATATTAATAATATTCTTGCATTCTTGTTCTGTTGTTTCGATCACAAAAAAATATTCATAAAACCCCCAACTTTACTTGTTTGCAGAAAATTCATTGGGATTGACCCTGCTTGCCGCTGTACTGGTAGCTTATAGGAGACTATAATTAATTTGACGCGTACGACGACGCGCGTCAATTTTCATATTCCTTTTAGTAATCAAACACAAAAACTCATTCCTTTCAAATTTTATTTCCATCTTCCAAACTTTCCATGATCCAAACATGTAGCATTTAGCAACATCATAAACTTTTAAGAAATACAAAAAAAAAGAAAAAAAAAAACTAAATATAGTAGATACGGGTGTTAATGACCCAAGCGTTTGCGATCCACTCGCTTGAAGGACTTCCATGCTACTTAGGAATGAGGTTTGTCGCCGAAGTCTTCTATATTTTGTTTGAGGTATGGTACTGTCAATCAATATTTCTCATGAGAAAAAAAACATTGTCCAAAATTAATATACATTGAAAGTGTATAGTGCTGTAGAAGACTTGTATATAGTTTACAAAGATAGCTTGTTGTTCTGTTTCATTGACTTAATGTGTTTGTTCCGTGTTAGCAGGTTCTTCAGTTGCTCTTTTTTCATTTTCTCATTGGAAAAACTATATTCAATTAGAAAATTATTATAAAGCAAATAAAATAGTGAAAAATACGCAGAATAATGTAGAAGTATTTCTCAAGTGAAGCTGTAATATTCTTAAATTGAATATAAATTCATGAAATCTTTTTTTTTTTTTGAAAATTATTTGTTTTCGATGTAGGTATAGACTTTTAAATGTCATTTGAAAAAAAAAATTGGAAAAAAAACTAGACATGTCAATCTCATTCATATTCATTTATAAACTATTTACCATCCACCATAATCCATCAATTTACCATCCATTTAGATAAACGGATCAAACAATCCATATCCGTTTACCATATATCAGTTTACCATCCATTTAGTAAAAGGATGGATGGATGGATGGATGGTAAGCGCATGATGATAAACGATAAACAGATGGTAAATGGATAAATGAATGGTAAACGGATGGATGATAATTGATAAATGGATAAACGGTTGCCCATACGTGCTCCCCCAGACAATTTTATATATTTAGGAAGTTTTCCGTTTAAATTTAATTTTTATTTTGTATAAAAGTGATGGGTATTTGTATATTTTGTTTTGTCCATAAACCATATTATGGGCGTTAGCAGCACAACTCTATCTGTCCAATGTCATTTTTATTAGGGTTTTGCTATGTGTACACTTTTTTCCCCCTTATTTTGCCACTGGACATGATGTTATGGGTAAAATTAAATGAGGGTATCTTGTAGTAATTTTAGGAATAAAATCACCAAAAGCACCTGAACCCTTTGCAATTTTTGGTTTAGTGGTTTCAAAGTTTTCCTTTTGATAAACTCAGGACCCCTAATATTTATCAAATAGCGATTAGACACCGCCACTCTTTCAACGTATTGGCACGCATCTTTCTAAAGCTTAGAGTGTCCTTTTTGGATTGCAAAAAACAAGTACTAAAAACTTTTCGTTATCAAAAATAAGTAATCGTCATTTAGTACTTGTTTTTCGTTAACGAAAAAGTTTTTTAATACTTATTTTTTGCAATTATTAGTTATAATACTGTCTTTTTGCAAGTACTATTTTTCTGCAACTAACCCTTAAAATAATTTTGTTGGTTGTAGTGTTAGGTCTAACGAATAATTTTGTAGGTTGTAGTACCATATGAACCGACCAAACAGTATTTCGAATTAGTACAGCGTCCACACTAATTTTTTTTGATTTATATAGAAACATTTTTCTTCTTCCTTTTGTGAGTGTGGTGCAAGAGAATAATTAGAATTTGTTATTATTACTATTTACGACAATTTCGACGGCTCGATGAAAAATTCAATCAAAACATTAATCATCGAGGAAAAATAATAGTGTATCCTTACGTATGTGAGCAAATTATTAACATTTCAGTTCGATTATTGATGAGTGTTAAAGCAGTGGCGGATGAGCTTCTTCTCTTTTCTTTTTTTCTTCTTCTTTTTAAAAAGCACAAGGCCTGTGCGTCGAATTACCTCATTTTATTGAAATTTAAATGATGAACCAAGTATATTTATATCAGAAATCAGATTCAGTGCTGCAAATAATAGTTTGCAAAGAGAAAAATAAGAGTTAGTTTTCCTAATTTTTAGGTGAGATGCATAAAGATACGACGGGATTAATGATAATTGATTCAGAGGTCGTTATGATCAGCAGTATCATTACAAAGAGGAAAAAAATTTAAAATGCTTGAGGTTAACCATTTGCATGAATGAATTTTAAGATTTGTTGGTTCAAAAGAAATCAAGAGAAAAAATATTACAGATTTTTTATGCAGTCATTTTTCAAAAAAAATAGTATTATAACCAATAATTACAAAAAACAAGTACTAAAATATTTCTGTGAATGAAAAACAATTACTTTTTTTCGTTAACGGAAAAATTTTAGTAATTTTTTTTGCAATTATTGGTTATAATAATATATTATGAAACAATTTATCATGTGGATGCCTTGGATACCTTATGAATACATGTTTTAAACATGTCATTTTGTTGGATGCTTCATTGGCTTAGTATGCCAAGTTTAATTCATGAATTATATCACATCTTAATACATCGTTACTAGCACTAAGGCTATGCCTTTTCATTTCCATTTTGTAATAGTATAAATAGATGAGTTATGTATTGAGATGAATGAAGAAAGTGAAGTGAATAGAATAAAACATAAGCTCCTTTCCTCCTCTCCATTTTCCTTGTTCATTACCTTGTTATTTCTTTATACAATTTCATTACTTTTATAACACGTTATCAGCACGAGAAGCTCAAAGAGACAAGGTAATACTCAAGGTAAGGATTATATTATGCGATGATGGCAACTTTGAGTTCAATCTTGATAAATCTCAAATCCGCCTAGCATATGAAAAACAAAATCATCTTCTATCTACTTATATTTTTCAATTTATTTTATCATGTTGTATTGATAAAGTGATGTTTATCACATTGGTTCACTATGTTGAATACTACAAAACTCGAGTTTAATGCTCTTGTGATTATTGGCAATAATAATTTACCATGGACTCTTCCACTTGAGTGTCATTAGTTCTGGTGACATTTTGAATGAAGGAAATTGTGTATACGATGAAAATAAGGCAAAAGCCATGATAATCCTTCGTCATCACCTCCATGATGGATTGATAAATAAGTACATGATGATAAAAGATTCCAAATATATTTGGTTGAATCTTGAAAAGTTATTTCAAGGCCATTAAGATTGGCTACACTTGTATTTGATAAATTATGAAAGTGTGTGGAAATATAACTCCGATATGTTCAATATAACCTCACAATTGAAATTATGAGGTTGAAAATATTTATTGATAAAGATGTGTTGAAAAAATAATTTCCACATTTCATGCCTCCA
>QZGG01003651.1:0-21562 GCA_006409495.1 Sedum album | reverse complement strand
ATCACTTCAAAACTTAATTAGCATAGTGTTGCAGCTTGCAATGGAGTGTATGCTTCAGTTGCCAATCAGCTCAAACGTCGTTGTTGGTGTCACTTTCATCGTCTTCGTTTTCTCGCGAAAGTTCCTCTAGTGACTTCCCCTTCGGTTCCGGAACTAAAAATGTAAACAACGTTCCTAGCAAATTCACAACACCAAGCACAATGAGTGAGTTTTTGACCCCAATGCCTGGAGGGTACCCTGCCTCTGTCTTGTTCTTGTCTGGACTCTGTGACAAGTACAAAAACCCAAATGCACCAACTATAGCTCCCAATTTCCCAGCTGCGGCCGATATACCATGACAGGTTGATCTCAATCTAGCTGGAAATATCTCAGCAGGCACGATGAATGTTGTCGCATTGGGTCCAAAGTTAGCGAAAAAGAATGTGAGCGAGTATAATATTACAAACCAGATCCTGTTTTCTTTTTGAGTCCAAGTATCGTAAGGAATCGCCAAGGCAAACATGAAAATGGTCATACATAAAAATCCCATTAGTTGAATCTTGAATCTTCCCATTCGGTCAATCAAGAAGACCGTAAACCAGTATCCCGGCACAGTACTACACAAAGCAATTAAGGTTTGAGCTCTGGCGATCTTGAACACTTCATACACTGCATTCATTGTTTTCGCCGGTGGAATCCATCCAACGGCACTGAAGATATCCTTTTGAAACAAATTTTGACTATAGAACGCAATGTCTAGTAAAAACCAAGTACTAGTAGTTCCAAGCAGATGGAGTCCGTGACGCTTTAAAAATTCATTTGAAAATAATCCGAACGAGTTGCCACGATCAGCTATTTTCTCAACCTTGGCAGGCTCTGCCTCAATATCAGTTTGTAAGACTTTGGACATGTCTGCTGCAGCTTGTTTGGCATTTTTAGCAACTAGTGCAGTAAATCGGGCTGTTTCGGGCATTTTCATTCTCCAATAGTAAGTCATTGCAGCAGGAATTGCTCCAAACATCATAACGATTCTCCATACGTAGTCAGCTTGAGGGACAGTTGATGCTATAGGGTCAACCTCATAAGGTGGTGCATCAAACCAGCTATTGAATAGCCCTGCTACTATAATGGCGAATACCCCTCCAGCTAAAATCCCGAATCCTTGCATTGCGAACACTGCCGCTATGAATCCACCTCGCGTCTTTTTGTTAGCGTATTCAGACATGATTGTTGCGGATAATGGGTAGTCTCCACCGATCCCAAACCCCAGCCAGAACCTAAAGAAAAATGCCAAAGATGAATCAGTTCATAATATTTAGTAGGAAGATAATGTTAGAAGTTAACCAAGGGGGCAAAATGGTAATTGTCACCTGAAAAAACAGAGTGTTGTCATCACAGCTTCTGAAGTGTGTCCAACAGACAGCCCACAACCAATGGAACATATAACCATAAGCATCAATGTCATTCCATACACTTTCTTTCTTCCCAATTTATCTCCAAGCCACCCAAAGAAAAGTTGTCCAGCCAATGTGCCGCAGAAGGCGACACCATTGACCGCAGCGGACACGTTAGGCGGGAGAGAACCGGGCTTGGATGAGCCCTCAACGTGGTAGTAAATGCGGCCTAGAAGCTTAGTGACTAGTGAAATGCAAAAGAGATCGTATGCATCTGTGAAGAAACCCATTCCTGCTATGATGATAGCAGTGAAATGGTACCATTGCGTCTTCGCCACGTCTAGGGCGTTCAGCACTGGAAGAGCTCCAGCCATTGTTGAAAGAAACTAGTGAGCTGATCACACACTATTTCAGGTCGCCAGATCACTAAGATACCAATCAATTAACTACACGACAAAACAGAACAAAACACATGGTAAGAATAAGTACGAGAATCTAAGAGATCCCAGACAAGACAACATGATTAAACAAGACAACTAATCACCTGTTGATCTGGAAAACAGAGAGGAAGTTGATGCAGTGAGTGTGTAGAGAAATGAGATGAGACGAGGGTTATATACGTAGATGAGATACGGAGGAGTATTGGAATGTTCTAATGGCATATTCGATAGATTATGCGATTGATGCGTTTATTGTTTATTTAGTCAAGAAAATGTTACACATTATGCGCTAATGAATTTTAATTTCCTGAAATTTTGATCAAGTCTACTCTCGTTGTTTGATTAATCACTAAACTAAAACGACAAATTAAAAGTTATGAAAGAGTCAAGTTTCCGCGGATTTTGGATCAGTATAAATGTAAGAAGCCGGTACGGAGTGAGGTCCGGTACTTTGCGTGGGCTCCAGGTCTTTGTTACTTTTCACTCTCTTCTAGCATTTATATGGATTATAATTTTTTACCGTAATATTGTAAAGTTGAAAATTTTACAAATTAAGTAAAATTACGATGGCTTTTTTTGGAAATTAATGATATAATTATTTGTGGACAAAACACGGATTTTGACCCGGTGCATCATAATATCCAACGAGTTTGAAGTCTTTGTCCAGATTTCATGGACCACGGGGATCCCAGCCCAACCAATGTATTTGTTCAAATAGAGACAAGGAACTGACCCACACCTTTACGCTAGAAAGCGACATGCATGTTGTTTTATTAATCAATTAATTATATTTGTATCTTATCTCTACGTACCAGATATTTTTAGTTTTTTTTCTTAATTATTGTAATATCTTTTTCGATAAATACATTAGGGGCAAGGAGGGAGCAGTTGCTAATTGATCTGTTCGGACTTAATAAAATAGAGAGTACTTAAAAACAGAGCAACGCTTCCTCTGCCCCGACAGAACAGAACATCAACAATTCAACACTAAACAAACTTCGACGTGATTCAATTCACATCGTGCCCACTCGTCATCGTATCATTAAGCATCTCGTCCAACAAAGTATCATCCAAACACTCAAATTCAAATACTTCCTTCCTCTCATTCTCATTCCCACTTCCACTTCCACTCACCTTCGGCTTCCACTCCTCGAATTCAAACCATAATCTTCAGGAAAATTCAGCACGGCCAAACAACCCCTCATTGAATATGCAGCTCTGTCGTACGCCCTCGCAGCGTCCTCCGCCGTGTTATAAGTACCTAGCCACACTCTAGCACCATTTCTGGCCGAGTCGCGTATCTCAGCTGCATACTTCCCCCATGGCCTACACCTCACACCTCTATATTTCACAACGCTCTCTGATGACCCGCCATCACCACCTTGTCCCTCCTTTCCGGCCATTTCAACCAAGTCGGCTGACTTAGAAAATGTGTGAATAAGAAATCGATGAGACTAATTTTGATGTGTAAATGGTTGATTTTGATTTATGATTTATACACATTTGATCTGTGTGGTTGTGGCGGCATTGCATCCATCATGTGATACAGTTGCCATTTCGAGTATGCATGCATGTAGCACGAAGTCCGAGGTCAAGGGATATGATGTCAGCATGTTACGTCAGGTCTGGTCGTTTATGACGACTGACTATGTCCTGACAAGTGTTACGATTTTGAATGATGATGAAAAGCAATTAATGAACAAAAGCTGGTGTACCATAGGTTAATTGAATCATGTGTGAATTATTAAGGTTGCTGACTTAGTTTAATACACATGTTGTACAATCAAATTCAGCTGAGTAAATATAATACATGATAAAATTTAACGCTCTATTATGAGTCGTATTTTTTTTGAGTCTATTATGAGTCGTATTAACATTGCTATTTGTAATAGTTAGCATTGCTAAAGTGGCAGTGGACTGTATATAACTACATAATTGTTCAGTTAACTAAAATTATTTGAATAATTATTTTGGTAAAAATATTTGTCTACACGACATCAAGGTGTTTAAACATAGTGCTTAATTATATTGATGATCCTACTCGATCCACCAGCTTAGAGGTGGTAATTGGACTGATCCATGGATAATAGGGTGGATGCATGGAATGTGATCCAGTATTTGTTGCCACGTGTTAAGGGTTTATGGCTTAGATAGGATTTAAGAATATAAAAATATTAATTACTTATTTTTAGAAATTAATTTGTTATATTTACTGATTAAAATATATATATATATGTGATTTAATATTAAATAAAACTTTTATTTAATTTGACCGGAATTCGTTGTATGTTATACGGATCCTCTTCCTGGATGCATAATGGATATCAACTAATTGATTTACAACTGTTTCATCATTTAAGTTTAGAGTATCATATGGATAATAAATGTTAATTGGATTAATGTTTCAATTCATTTATATATTCATGTTCACTAACATAACAGGATATATAATCTTCATATGAAGCCGCTCGTATTTTCTTACAAATATAACCACCCAGTTTTATTAAAAACAATTTTATTATCAACCGTTAGATTAATCAAATTAACGACTCAGATTTTGTCCTTTATATTGTCTCTTAATTTTAACTCATTTATAATAAATTACAAAGTTAAACATAGTTAAATTTGGTGCGGCACGACAATTATATGAAGATGGAGAGAAAACGGATAATAAACGATAATGGATACAGTTATCAATTTACGTAAATGAATTTTAACCAAATGCATGGAGCATGGTTAACGGATAAAGTTGTTATCTCTACGCCAACTGACAATTCCTTTTTTAGTGTGTTCATAATCTAAAAGAAACTAAACATTTACGTTTGTTATTAATTCGACTAGACAGCTACAGATTCCATTGTTTATTAACTCAACATCATTGGCAGACTGTTCATTTTTTCCCTATATAAATCGATCCTCTTTCGGCTAATCAGACATTCCCATTGCTACCTATCAGCAAGCCTTAACTTCCTGTAAACTACTCTTCTTAATTTGTCATGGCAAACCTTGTTTCAAATTGGTACAAGCAAGCTCAATCTTCCTTACCTGAGAAGTACATCCTTCCTCCTGAAAAAAGACCTGGCGATCTGTCCGTTGTTCCGTCATGTGAAACTATTCCGGTCATTGATCTTTCAGGAGTACTTAATGATCTTGAAAATAATCGGGTTGAGAAGGCTAAGGAAATTGTTAAAGCTGGCTACGAGTTTGGGTTTTTTCAGGTAATTAATCATGGAGTTTCCACCAAGTTGATGGATGAAGCCATGCAAGTGTGTAACGATTTTTTTAACATGCCGGTGGAGGACAAAGGAAGATTTTATACTGAAGACGGGAGGATATCGGAGTACGGACTTTATACGAGTAGTCTTAAGTATCCTAATGAAGATGTGCATCTTTGGAGGGATACTTTGAGATACCCTTGTCACCCTCTCAAAGATTGCATTCAGTTATGGCCCGACAAACCACAAAATTATAGGTACTTTTTAGTATTCCAACATTACCAAACCCTCAATCAAAACATGTTTTAATATCATTCATTTAGATAATTTACATATAGAATATCATTCATGTTTTAATATTCAGCTGTTCTGAAGCCTAACAGTTTGTTTTATTTATTGATAGAGATGTTATGGGACGTTATACAGCTGAGGTTAAGGCCTTAAGTGCGCGAATTTTGGAACTAATTTGTGAGGGACTTGGGTTGGAAACAGGATACCTAAGAGGTGAACTCAGTGAGAATCATACATTGATAATCAACAACTATCCTCCATGTCCAGACCCAAGTTCAACATTAGGGCTTATCAGTCATTTTGATCCAACCCTAATCAGCCTTGTTCAGCAAGGAGATGTGTCTGGTCTTCAAGTTTTGAAAGATGATAAATGGTTAGGAGTTGACCCAATTCCATCAGCATTTGTTATCAACATTGGCTCTCAGCTTCAGGTTTGTTCAACTTTCCTACACCAAAAAATATCTCGGTAAAGATTCTTACTTTGTAGCAATTGGTATTTTTTCAGGTTATCTGTAATGATAAGCTAAGAAGCATCGAACACCGAGCAGTGACAAACTCAAAAAGTTCTCGTACGAGCATAGTATCATTCATCAATCCATCTAAAGAAAGCATCATTGAACCAGCAAAGATGCTCATAGATGAATACAATCCTCCCCTCTACAAGTCATATCTCTAAGGACTTTTTCAAAAACTTCCTAGTCAAGTCAGCTAAGAGCCCTTCGACACTTGACAATTTCAAGATACATAACTAAAATAACTGATCAAAAAGTGAAATATAAATATAAACACACTAAAAGTAAATTATTCGCAATGATGTTTATGTATGGTGGATTATTCAATAAATCAGTAAGGTATTACCAGCTTCGAGAATTCCTAGTTCAGGTCTTCATGGCAGCTCATGTAATTTAAGAAATTATAATGATCCCAAACGATACTTCTTGCAAAATACAGAAACTACTTACTAATATTAGCCTAGGTTCTGCTACAAAAATTATTTATGCATAAAAACATGACACTGAGTTCCTGGGAAAGCTACATTAGCTACTTGTACCTTAAAAAACAGATTCTACAGACATGCACAATGGTTTCTCTAAATATTTAAATTACCATAATGAAGATGCTTCAAACATATAAAACAGCTTTGTTGTGCACCTTAATCTCCTTTGGTTGGTGGTCTAGTGAACCCACAAAAGTGTCTTCTCTTTAGCTTATGTGCAAATACTGGCCTGCTACCACCATAAAGGTATTCCCTTAATCGCACCCTTGGGCTTCTTGGGATAATTCGAGTCTTTACCGTCTCTTCTTTATCACCTTCAAGCTTTAAGAGCAAAAATTGTAACTTTTGCACCTCAAAATTTAGTCGGCTTATCTTTTCTGATGCTCGTCTTATTTGCTCCAACACTCTTCTTTTTCTAAGAATCACACCCTCATCCGAACTATTTCCGGATATACTTTTTGGAGACGCAGGATCACCGTCAACAGTTTGGGTTAGCCTGTGGTTGACACCAAACAGTTTATCTATCGCTTCTTCCGCTTCCTCGAGCTGCTCTTTTAAAGTGTCATATTCAATAACACCTGTTGTTGGTTTGCTTTTCTCAGCAAGTTCAACTTTGAGTTTCAAATCTTGCACCTGCTTCTGGAGAGTTGCCAATTTTTGCGCATCAAAGAGTAGTCTCTCCAAAATCTTCACATTTTTCCGTTTTTGTCGTGGATTTTTTGGACTCTCGGAGACTTCCAACTTTTCGACGACATCCATTTCTTTCTCGACCACAATTCCTGAGATGGAAATTTCTTCTCTATGACTTACAAGCCTTTGGACCCTCGATTCGCTGTAGTTGATGCTTGAATCCTTGCTGCTTGATCCCCATAATTCAAGCATATGATCATTAGCAGGTATGATTTCTCTCCTACTCAAACCGTAGGACGAGCACGCAGACATTTGATCGAGCATAATATCTTTGGGTAGCTCAATTATTTCAGATGATGCTTCCGAATTATAGGTTTTCCGCTGACCAGACACAGGTCTTTCTAGTCTCCAGATCGTTCCAGATTCCAACTCATCAGTATGTCCATCTGATGAAGCTTGTGCTATAACACTGGATCCTAAACTTCTGTCTGACGCAAGCTTCATAATATCGTCTACTGCAAGTTCAACAGCTTCAATCCTACTTTGAACCTTTTTCAGCTCCGAGAACCCATTTCCCACTACGCCACTTGAGCTATCCCCTTGTACTTGATCTTTAAGATGGCATACTGATTCATTATCCTGAAACAAATGATAGAACTAAATTTAGTTTGAACACACAAAACTCAGTTGTTAAAAAATCAGCTGTTTGACAGCTGCATCTAAAATATGTGCAAACCTTGTTCTGCTGTTTCAAATGTTTTATATTCATAAAAAATAATGCCGCATAAGATTCAAACTGATGCCTAATGAAGGGATTTAGGTTTCACGCATGCATTCTCAGTGAGTTAAATGACTATGAGATGATTTGAGCAGAACAAAATAAAAAGGGAGGGAGTGAGGGTACCTTAGCTCCATCAATTTTTAGCAACTTTTCTTGGGGAATAGTTTGCCTTTCCAAGGATGCCACAGACCCTGACAATGAATTCACAGCTGATTCATAATCTGAAAAATGAGCCTTCAGTCCAGCATTTTCTGCCTCTAATATAGCAATTCTTTCCTTTAAGAGACGAGCATCTGGGTCTTTGGAGCTGCTTTGACATATCATGCTACTAAAATTCTTACTGAGGTCATGAAACTTCTCACGGTAACAAGTTTCATGAACTACTGATAGTTGAAGGGCACTAAATAACTCAAAAATTTCCATTTCCCATAATCTCTCCTTATTTCTCCATTTCTGTAATTCTGATTTTAGATTCAGTTCCCGCATTTTTGCACTCTCATGCTTCTTTCTCAACTCCAATAATGCAATCTCTAAGCAATGTTTTGATCCCAAAAGCTCTTCATTTTCCTCAGATTTCACCTGACTCTTCTCACGAAGCTTACGTATTTGCTCGCCTTGCTTTTCCTTAATTGCTATCACATTATCATATTCCCGCTTCAGATCCTCGATAATTCTCTGCAACTTGGTTTGCTCATCCAGTAGAGCCTCGAGTGTAGAATTTGCTTCAGAGAGTTTCACTTCCTTTCGGGGGAGCGATTCTTGATCGTTCGTAGTGTCATCATTCAGTTGATTGCCAGTAGACCTTGCAACTTTCAGTTCATTCTCTGCATCCTTCAAAGTCTTAACGAGGCATGACTTATCTGTTAACACATCCTCCAACATTCTTTCCAACTTTTTAATCACCTCTTCAAGAGTATTTTTAATGTAACGGAGTTGGTTCATGCTCTCCTTAAGTTCTTCAACTTCCATCGACTTTTCAGATAAGAAGTGCTTGAAGACCAAGAAAATGTCATGTATTTCCTCTTCCAAAGCGAACTTTGCATCACTCAACTCTATAAGCTCAGCCTCCATTGATTTCTTCTCTTCAAGGACCATGCAATTATTTACCTGTAAGATTTGGTAAGACCCTTGCAGTTCTTCAATGTTGTCTCTTAGCGTCTTCTCTCGATAGGTTCCTTCTTTCACGGTTCTTTTTAACTTTTCATTTGCCTCCAATAGGATATGAGCCTCGCTTAATAACATCAATAGTCTTTGTGCATTGATTTTGAGATTCTGTGAAAGGATGCACTTCTCTGAATCAAGGTCTGCTGCGTCAAGTCGTAATTGCCCCAACAATGTGATGAGAACGGACTTCTCAATTAGTAGTTGCTGATTTTCATCCAGTAATATAATCAGAGCCTTCTTGATATCTTCAAGTGTTCCCAGTATCCGGTTAATTCGGGGCTGAAGATGTGACACACCTTTATTTTCATACTTGCACGGAGGACTGATGCCTACGACATGGTCAATAGTCTTTTTTATTTGAAGGAAACCCATTCCAATAATTTCTAACACATCAGTCAAGGCTTCCAATTCAACTTGCTGATCAGCATTCTTTTGCTCCATGTCTGCCATGAGCTTTTCTGATTTCTGTGATGCCTCAAATTCTTTGAGGCACTGAAGTGCTAGAGACGAGTTATAACCATTCAATTCCTGAAGCACTCCCGCAAAATGAAGATTTCAATTTCAGCACTTATAATCTTATCCGTTTCTTCACTGTAGAGGATTTTCGTAAGCTGAGATTCTTTTTGTAGTAAATGTAACTGGCACTCCAAACTGGCTATTCGAGTCTGGTAAAACTTCACACTGTTAAAGTTTTCTCGCTTTGTAGTGTCCAACAAACTACGCAACTCATCTGTGCTGCACACCAGCAATTTCTTCTCAGACTCCAAACTAAAATTCCTTTTTTCGAGTTCTTTATTTTTCATCTTTATGTCGTCCAGACTATGAATAGTAGATTTGAGCTCCGAAGACAGACTCTCAGTCTCACTCAACAGCCTAGTCTTCTCAGTACCAATCAACAAAAGGGACTCTTCCAAGCTTCTTGATTTTTCCCTCGAAAGTTCGAGCTCAGCATCGGCATCAGCAAGTGCATTCTCCAAAGAAACATTTTTCTTCGATACAGCACTTAAGTTCTCCGACAAAATCTGAATCTGTGAATGTAGCACATTCTTCTCAGCCATAACAGCAGACTTTTCTTCCTCCAGTATCTGGCATTTTTCTTCCAATGTTTTGACCTTTTCTCTCACCTGTTTTAGTTCACTTTCTATTTCAGAAATAGAGCTCTCGAGCAAGGCATTTTTCTCGAGGAGTTTCTCCATATTGTCCAGTTTCTCTAAAAGAACCGTCTTCTCACTCTTTTCTATTTGGTAAGCATCACTGATCTTTGAGATGCTATTATGCAACTGCTTAACAGAAGAACTGAAGGACTGCGGGTCCAGCTCCAGTGATTCCATTTGGCCAAGTACATCCCCATGTTTTTGCTTCAGGTCATTCAACTCATCTCTGAGACTGTAAATTTCTTGCAGCAGAGAATTATGTTCATTCACACGCCTTTCAATTTCTTCTTCAAGGTTTTTGATGGTTTCTCTTAATGTTGAAATCTCAGCTTGCATATTTTGCATTGTTGCTTCTGATGACAAGTTGATCTCATTAAGGGTTCTATTCTCTTCATACTTCTTTAACACTTCTTCGTGTAATCGTTGGTTCTGTACTTCCAAGGCCGAAACTGTTTGAGTCTTATCCTGAAGCTCTGAGGCAAGTGCAGTGAGCTCTTCCTGAGACTCTTTATGCAAATGCTGTAGAGTCTGGAAGGCAGTTTCAGCCTCCACAAACCTTAAGCGCTCTTCCTGTACACAAGTCCATAACCTTCCTAACTCGATCTGCTTGTCAACCAACTCTGCATTTTTTGATTCCATCTTTCTGATCAAGGAGTCTAATTCTGACTGAAGGGAATGGTGTGAAAACTCAACGGAGAGACAATGTTCTTCGGCACTTTTTAGCTTAGCTTCCCCATTACTGATCTCTTCATTTAGCCTTTGATTTTCCTCTTGGGCGAATAGTATTTGAAACTCTAGGCTGGATATCCTCTCAAGATACTGCTGGCACTGAACTAAATATGCTTCCTTCTCTTCCGTTAATTCAATGATTGCTAAATTTAGGTTATCTACTTTACTCTCAGCCATCTCGGCACGTTCAATGCTCCTTCGAGCATTTTCCTCAGCCTGCTGCAACTTTGTTTCTATCATGCTAATTGTTTCCTTACACTGTTGGTGCTGAGCAGAAATGACTTCTTTTTCAGCACGTAACTCGTCAAGCTCTTGCTTTAGCAGTTGAACTTCATTTTCAGCGCTTGTTGCAAGATCATTATGAAGAATATGATCTTCTAGGACAGAAATCTTGTCCAGACATTGATGGTATTGGAATTGAACAAGTTCCTTCTCGGATTTTAGTTCTACCAATGCTCCTTTTAGTAACTCAACTTCAGCTTCAGCTTGGCTCGCTCGCTCTGTGAGTTTCTTGGAATCCTCTTGTGCAAGCATAATCTCCTTCTCCAGCTTGGAAAGCCTTTCCAAACTTTTCTGGTATTGAAGTAGACCATCTTCCTTCTCAGCTTCTAATTTAGCCAAGGCTTCCTTTAAAACTAAGATATCAGCCTCATGTTTGTTTCCATTACGCGCATACCTCTCTTTCTCTTCACCCTCATTAAAATTGAGGCCTTTCCTCACACCTCCCTTTTCAAAGAAATCTAGTTGCTTCAGTCCCCTTCTACTTTTTACAAACTCAGGTTTTTCATCTGGCAAGTCAAGTGAAGGAATTCCCATAACATCCTTATGAAACTCATCAGGTTCAAAAAACTCACGAACTGAAGGTGGCATAAATGGACTATTGCCATCAACATATTCATCCATCATCAAAGAAGCAACTTGATCAGGAAATGCATCCACCATAGTCTTATGTGCATGACGAATGACTCCAGTAGCATGATCGTATCTTTCAGCCAACGCACGGTACGCTCTATAAAAATCCTCTACCAATCTCAGCAGCTCAGGACGTCTTTTGTAATACATATCCGCCCTCCTAGCAAACGAGTCCGCATCTTCTTCTATAAGTTTAATCATTTGCTTCACTTTACTATCCATACCTGAAATCAATTTTGTTCGATTTAAAAGCATAAAACATCAGCTGATGAGAATACGAAATTATTTAATCTGATTTTTGAGCAAGTAAATTTACCAGTGAGATTCTCTTTAAGCCATCTAGAGTTTTTGGGACTAATGTGACTATCCCACCACCATGAGTATCTCCTGCGCGACTCTTCGACCGACAAGCCTGACATATCTTCTCATGTAACTCCAAAGCAAATATAGAAATGTAATCACAGAATTCGTGACAACCAAATCGCTGATTCCTAGTAAAATCTGCTGGATGCGATTTAAAACTAGTAATGAAACACCACAGCATTTCCTCAAAGTGAATACTAATTAACGATGACCTAAAACAGAACAACAACAACTACTACTCTGATGTCAGCACTCAGCAGGTGATCGCAATTACACGATCTGCCCACTCGGAATTTAGACGCTTAGTTCTTCCTGGGGTTTAGGAGTTCCGTGCGTTTCTGGAGTTCTCTCTTTCGTCTTGATTGATTTTTTACGAGTACAGTTGGGGGCTGGCTGCTGCTGGGTTGTCACTCCACGAAGGCTCTTGACCTTCAAATACAAATTAATTAAAAAAAATATAAATCATAATTAATATTTGCTATATGCAAATAACAGCAGTAAACTTTTCTCATTCCATGAAAAATAAGTACTGATTAAACTTTTCAGTTTCTAATGTATTTAAATTAAGGGGAGTGCGTAATTATGATAATATATCCGCGCCTACAAGAAGCTTATTAAATGGCCACGTAACACGGAATCGGATCGAGTGCTGCACTGCCAAAAACTGAGAGATAAAACAACGTCATTTGACCTTAAAAACGACGTCGTTTTGACAACGGGGGTCATTTTGCATTTATAAGATAAAACTACGTCACTTTTAAACTTGCAGCACATAGCAGCACTGAAAGTGGCTGCACCGGATCCAGTTCCACGTGACACTTGATTAGCATTTGGTATTTTGTTTGTTGCTCTGTCAAACTCGTGCGAGTCACGGAATGACACGTACTACTTACTCCATAAATAATCCATGTCTGTCACATACATAATTGATAATTCAATAAAAAAACATACATAATTGATAATTAATGGTCATTTGCATCAATGTCCCTAAAATCATTAGTTTTGCAATGGGTTCAACAGTTTCAAATATGTATATAACAGTAAAAACACAGTCGGAGGAGGAAGCACGACGCGTTTTTGGTAACTTTGAGCTTAAGAAAACTTAGAAAGTTGTATGTTTTTGTGCCGTGGTGGGGATCATGGTCGGCTGGAAAAGTCTATCTAATCTCATCTTTTTGGACTTGAACCCAAGTCCAAGCAATGCTAGCTCGATGTGAATGATATATAAAGCAATTTCAATTATTACATTACTTGACATCTTGTTTTGGTCACTCCCTAGTCATCCAACATCCAGTTGGTCACTCCCTTACATTACTTGAGTGTTTCAATTACTACATTAATTACTTGACATTTAAATACGAATTAATTTCATAGACATTTTGAAGATGTGACATCAGCTGAGTGTTTTAAAAGATCTTAATTACTTGTATGAAATATCTCACATCGTTGCATCACCGATTGTATGTTTTCTAATTTTAGATTTTCCTCCTAGATTAAGATATCGATTATCGTTAATACAGAGACAAACATTCGGATAATATAACAAACTTTCGTAAATTTAAACAAAAAACTGATTTATATACTCTTTATATGATAATGACCAAAAATACGATAATATTAGAAATACTTTGTCGGTCGGAAGCAGTTAGTAGTTGAAATAAATAATGTTCCGTGTGACGTGCCTGGTCCTAAAGCAGTCACGTATAAACACAATAAATTATCGTTGAAATTGAATCAGATTAGTTTACCATACACACCATTATTGTCTTGCCTCTTTCACAACATATATTTTTATTTGACGTGACACCAAAATCATACAACTGGTTATAAAATGTTCGCAATCGCAACAAAAATCCTTTGTGATAGTCGCTGTCGATGTCTTCAAAATACAATAAAATAAAAATGAAGCCAAATGCAAATAACTAAATTGACTTATATGAGAAAGGTGTCATCATTTCTATAACCCTTTATTGAAAATGAGCCAGCCAAATTGGGTGCATTTGAAGAGTCAAGTCAGGTTGAGCTGTTGTAGCTCATTTAACTTTTGTTGAGCCTGTTTTTTGCTACAGCCCATTGGGCTTGATATTCTTTATTTGTAGTGAGTTTAGTGAATTTACATTTTGACCCCAACTGTTATAAACCCGACGCAGTCGTCTTCTCCTTCAATTCTCAACTCACCGCTTCGCCACTAAGGGCATCTGCACCGGTGAAGAAATTCACTTAATTTGAGGAAGTTCTATCTCGATTTGAGAACGTCCTCTTCAATTCCTCACGCACCGGTTGAGAATGAATTGCTAGGGGAGGAAGAACGATCCAGCTGAAGAGCTAGCCGAGATAGCCGACGAGATCGTTCTTCAGCGCGTCGGATTTAGTTCGCCCGAGAAGATAAAATCGCGTGATAACGCGTGACATATCCAACGGGACGATTACAACGGAAAGATGATTTGAACCATTGGATCAGATTTGGTTTAATGGTTCAGATTAATACATAACGTAAACAAACTTTAATTAATTAAAAAATCAGAAAAATTAATTTATTTCCTTATAAATCAACCCTATGATTCACTCAATTGAATCAGAACACAAACACGTCTCAGATCTTCATTTTTTGGTTCATCTCAAATTTTCTCTTTTACAATATGTCAGGAAATTGGTCCATGTCCGAAGATGTTCAGTTATGTATATCTTATTGTCGTCAATCCATTGATCCTATTACTGGAAATAGACAAAGAATTGACAAGTTGTGGGAAAAAGTTCACGAGGATTTTCAAACAAATTGGGTTATTCGCGACAATGAGGTAATTACTACTGATCCAAGATCTCAAACCGCTATTATTTCGCGATTCGCTAAGTTGAAACCAAATTTAATTTACTGGGGGTCATGCATCGCATATGCAAGAAGAACTTCGGAATCCGGTGCAAATTTACAAGATGAGGTAAAATATTCAAATGGTTTGTTTAATATTATTATTTATTATTATTAGAATATTTTAATAAATTTAATTTATTTTCCTAATGAATTTGATAGGTACGAAAAGCTCAAACGATGTACGTGGCAAAAAAGAAAAAAACATTCTCACATTTTGAATGTTGGGAGGAAGTTAAATCACATCCAACATTTGCACCTACGCAACCTATTCCTCCAACCGCTTATGAAGGTAGTGCACCAATCCATGTAAATCCCCCACCGACTTATTGTGATGATAGTCCGGTCATCGAAGACGACCATGAAGATGCAGTGTTTACTACACCTGAAAGTAATCCAATAAGTTCATCTAGTCCGGTGAGACCGGTTGGAGTGAAGGCGGCTAAAGAAGCTAGGAGAAAGGGCAAAAAAGTTGCTAGTTCAACAAATAGTTATAGTGATGCTTTATATGCCATTGCGGAAAATCAGAAAAAAGCATTGGCTATCCAACAAATGCAAGTGGAGCTTGCTCAAAAGCAAATGGAGCATACTCATCGGATGCAAGAAAAGGCTGAAGAATCAAGGATTATGGAAATGAACACAGAAATGATGACCCCAAAATCCAAGAAATATTTTTCAAAGAGAAAGGATAATATCATGCGACGTTATGATGAGGAGGAAGAAGATAATGTCAACAATGACAATGAAAATGATTCATACTTTTCAGATTATTACCGTCCTCAACAAGATGATTAGATTAATATGTAGAAGAAAAGGCTAGTACTTATTTTAATGTAATGTCAATTTAATATTTATTTAAATGCAATATGATGTAATTTTAATTTTAATGTGATGCAATTTTAAATATTATTAAATGATAGAATAATTCATTTATGTTTACACTACTCATTATTGAGGAAATAAATTTATAAAATAAAAAGTACAGAAGAACTGAAGAAGCTGTAGTGAAGGTGTGAGGATACATTCATGTATGGACCTTATTTTATACACGTTTTAAGTGCATTTTCAAGTATACGTGTCCATTTATGATTCGATGAAAATCTTATCGGAAATCTAAGAGTGATAATTTACGATATTTGACAAAAAATATTTTTAAATTTTTTTTATTTTCAAAATACGTGTCAATTTATAATTTGATGAAAATCTTATACAAAATCTGATAGTGATAATTAGCGATATTTGATAAAAAAATATTTTTAAATTATTTTTAATGATGAATAGTGATAGAAATTTCTCAACGAGATAATCATGGGTGCATAAAATATGCAGATTGCTATTACTGTTCACTAAATAGTAATAGAAATAGCTCTTTGAGGAATTCCTCAACGAGATAGAACTTTCTAAACGGGTGTGGATGCCCTAAATCCAATACGACTTCACTGGCGATCCGTTCTCTGATTAAACCTCATCAAAAAATTAATGTTACCCTAATTTTCCGCAAACCAATTTCACCGATTATGAGAAAGGTTCACCCGTTCCCGGTGAGAGCTAACATTGCTTTACAATACGACGTCGCTTCGGTCCTATCGGAGGCCACAAGGCTAGCAGGATTCAACAGCCGCCAGAAGAAACTACGACGCCTGCCTCACATCTTCGCCAAGGTGCTACAACTTCCGTTTCGCTCCTCGGCTGATGTATCAGTTTACGAAAGCCCTAATTCCTTACGTTTCGCGGTCGCGGCTGATATCGGAAGCGGAGTACGGACGGAGGTGATTGAGATCTGTCCTGGTGTTATGAAGATCGTTGTTTGTGTTGACGAGAGGGCCGTGGATTTGGAGATGGATGATTTTGGTATTGATTTGTGGAGGTTTCGGTTGCCGGAATGTACGATGCCGGAGATGGTGAGTGCTGCTTGTGTTGATGGTGAGTTGGTGGTGGTTGTGCCTAAGGGAGTTACTGATGATGGTAGGCTTGTGATTGTACAGTGATTGATCTGCTTCAAAGGTATATTATATTTAAAATCTGCAAACAAGTATGTGTTCCTTATGTAGCCTTTTGTTATTTGAATTTGCTTTGTGGAACTATCATCCTGATGGTATGAATGGCAAAAGTTTTCTGCTCATGTTTGAATCTTTTCGCAATTCAAATTACATAAAATGGTTTCCGGCTAGGCTTCTGATTCCTGCACAAATTAAATGTATTTATTAATTTACATTGATCGAGGTGAACTGAAACATGACTTTTAATTCGTGATTTGTATATTATCATGAAAATTTGAGCTTAGATTGCTTGCTAGGTAGTGTAGAAAAATGTGATGTAGTTATGTGTTAACGTCAAGCATATTTGTTAGCTTTGAATCACATGTGGGTTAGGACCTGAAAGTGGAGATGTGAACCTAAAAATTCTGGTCCATGTATGTTAATTGTTATAGTGTGTCAATTTTTGTTGATGCAATGCAATAGTGGGGCACTTAGAGAAAGAAAGATTCTACACTACAGGAAAGTTGCATGCTTCAGGATTTTGTGAATGTTGAAACTTGCCCAACTCAATTATCGCGGCTCTTTTTTTACACCTCACCTGATACGACTTCATTTTCTAGTTGTCTTTACTTATTTAGTCGCAGTAGTAGTTATGAGCGTAGCCGAGAGAGAGAGATTCCATTTTGAGTGACTGTTGGTTTGTTGCAATTTGTATTTGAGTCAGCACTCAGCAGTTGTGTCCTTGGGGGATTAATGTTTTTTACTTTTAAGTGATGAGAACTTCCGTTCGCAGGAAATTATTTTCCTATAGAACTCATCAATATTCTCAGCCTTGACCTTCTGTAAGAATATAACTTTTGCATTCTTCTGCTATTTTGATGTTGAGTAGCAAACATCATATATCTTTCTCAATCCAACTATAGAATTGATTTTGTTTTCCTTTTTTGTTATAATGAGTGATCGTTGTGACCACGCGGATGATTGGGCAGCATGCCACAATAACGTTTGTGTTCTAGGATCTGACAATTCTTGTAGCATCTGTTGTTGTATAAAATCTCTAGTTCCTTCGGCTGATCTGAGGTAAATGGGCTTGCTTCTTGCATACTTGAATTTGGGAGTACCCACACCACATCCTGGATTGGAAATCTTGATGGGAATTTTATCTTATATGATTTATGGGTTCTTAATGTCGTCATTTTTTAGCCTCGAATTGTAGACAGCAAGTGAGATATCCCGTGTTTAAATGAACTTGGATGCATATGCTACCAATTAGTTGTGGGTGGACCATTCCAACATTAAGCACATGATCAAGCATAAAACCAATTAGTTTTGGAGCATGGATGGTTGGCGGAAGGTCCGGTCCGGTTGGGTTTGGGTGGGGGTTGGGGGGGGGGTGGTTGTTTTGGTGGTTTTGGGTGTCGGCGGCGGGTGATGGAAGTTGCATGTTGCCGAGGGGTTTTGATCTGCCGGCATAGGTGTTGTGTGGTTGTGCATGTGCTCTATGATTTGTCGGTTGATCTCGTTCAGGCATGTTCTGGAAATTGGCTCCAAGGTGCGACAGTCTGATTCTGATTTGTTAATCAGCGTCTTTGTATATGTGTAGTATGTTGAATTGTTTAGTATTTAGGTTAAATAAGTGCGTTGAGCCATAAATAAGGTCACTAGGCCATTAGTTTGTGTATTTTCCTCTCCTTAGGAAGAGGTAGTTCTCTACCGCTATGACGGTATTTTTCTGGTTTTTTAGAATACTTTCTTGCGAAGTAGGCATGTCTTGCCAAAGAGCAGATGATTGTGGTTGTCTTTTGACACCACTAGGGTTGTGCTAGCACTCGTTGTATAAGACATGTACTTGGATTACATGTGTACCAATGTCACCCGAAATTCAATGAAATACAAGTACGATTTTATCAAAAAAAAAATACTTTTGTTTATATCTCATGGTTAGATTTTGTTTTCGCCTTTTCAGATTTTTCCCGAAATGCTACGTGCGGTAATGTTTTGTTCAAGTGATAAGAACAGGAACGCATGACATTCCTCCTCTTTGTGCCACCTTGACTTCCCTGAACCCTATCCACGAGCCATCTGTAAACCCAATCCACACGTGTCCATCTCGTCAAGACCCGGCGCTGACACTGCAGACACTCCTAGTAAAAAAACAAATTTGCATATGAACTGAAACAGGAACAGAATTCCCAGTCATTGTCACTGCACCACAAAGATGAGCCAACAAGAAAAATCCAAAGCAGAACCCATCAAATACGGCGACGTATTCCAAGTCTCCGGTGAGCTTGCCTCCCAACCCGTTCCACCTGGAGATGCCGCCACTGTCCAAGCTGCGGAAAACTTAGTCATGGGCCAGACCTACAAAGGTGGCCCTGCCGCCACTATGCAGTCCGCTTCAAGAAAGAACCTCAAGTCGGGCCAAGTGGAGCGCGGTCAAACTACGGATATAGTTAAAGAACAAGGCGTCTCCATTTCGTCCACCGACATTCAAGGCCACCGCATCATCACTGAAGCAATCGGCGGCGAGGTTTTAGGACAGTATATAAGGCCGGAGCCATTGAAGAATCAAGACATGAAGTCACCTGCCTCTGCTTTGGACAGAGATGATGTTATAACTATTGGGGAAGCTCTTGAAGTAACAACCATGTCAGCAGGCGACAAGGTCGTTGATCAAAGTGATGCCGCAGCTATCCAAGCTGCAGAAGCTAGAGCTACTGGGTCTAATACTGTGACCCCAGGTGGAGTGGCCGCTATGGCGCAGTCTGCCGTGACGTTGAACGAGCGAATCGTGGCTGAGGATCAGAAGATCACATTGTCTGATGTCCTCACTGTAATGTTAATTAATTATCACATCTGCTGTTGTCTTTTTTTACATAATCGTCAATTAAGTATTATTAAATTTTGCATGTAAATTTTGATGTAGGATGCAGCTAGGAAACTTCCTGGAGACAGAGCAGTGACCAGGGAGGATGCGGAGGGAGTGATCGGAGCTGAGATAAGAAACAGTCCCAATCTAAGCACTTACCCTGGTGGCGTAGCGGCGTCAATGGCTACTGCCGCTAGGCATAACCAAAGTACTTATTGATGATGCTTGTATATATACCGAGTAGCAGCGACTTGTGACTTGTTATGCTGCTTCAAGGTGTAACGTATGTATACTAATAAATGTTACGTTATGACAAAATGATCAAGTCTGACCTAATACTTCCCTACATATCATTAATTTATGTTTCATTCAATTTAAGACCAATCAAGCATAGGAAGATACACATTAAGTATGAAGTTGGAACACCTTAATAATGTAAATTGGTACGTAGTTGGTTTATAGGCATTTTATATCCACTGTTTCTTCATGAGGTCGCCACATATTATTCCTTAAATATTATGAGTTTTTTTGTTCAAACCATTTGCGTGTACTGTTCTTGTTCCAATGCTAAGATCACATATTCCATCTAACTTGTTACTCTTGTTCTTACACAGTGCAACCAATCTATGGCCGGCATATTCCATCATCCCTTCCCAATGGCGCATTGCGATGAAACTCATTCATCGTGATTCGGTATTCTCACCCTTCTACAACCCAAACTATACGATCTACGATCGAGAAGAATTAGCAAGAACTAGCTCAAAGGCTAGGTTTGCTTTCTTAAATTCCAGAGTGAAAAACACATCTTATTTTGAGTCTCAGAATGGAGATTTCCAAGCTGAGGTGTTGCCTGAACACATTGGTACTTTATTCATGGCAAAGATTTCTTTCGGCGAACCTCCTATTCCTCAACTAGTTGCGGTCGATACAGGTAGTACTCTTCTTTGGATTCAGTGCCTCCCTTGCATCAAGTGTTTCGATCAACTCGAGCAAATTTTCGACCCTACCAAGTCATCAACTTATAAAAATGTCCCATGTCAATTTCCTGAGTGTTCCAACTTTCCATTGCATAGTTGTGATCGGATGAACAACTGCATTTATACAGTTAGTTATTTGGATGGAACGAGCAGCAATGGCTTCATCTCATTCGAACAAATAACCATAGGTACATCGGAAGAAGGCCTAACGAAGATTCCACAAATGGTCATCGGTTGCGCAAATGAAAACAAAGTGATACTAAAAGATGGACAAAAAGGTCAGCTCAGTGGAATACTTGGTTTAGGACCAAGATCAGAGTCATTAGTTCACAAGGTTGGTAAGAAATTTTCCTATTGTGTTGGAAACATTAATGACCTTACATACCCATTTAATCAATTAGCAATGGGTGAAGCTGCAAGGCTTGAAGGTTACTCCACTCCCATGCAACTCGGTGCACACGAATACCGAATAGCCCTAGAAGGAATCAGTGTGGGTGACAAAACACTGAGTGTAACTCGCGAAACATTTCAACACGGGCAATGGATTCAAGCAGGGGTGATGATCGATACCGGAACAACATACACATATCTAGCTACACAAGGATACTTAGCATTGAAAAAAGAAGTGACTGAGTTGATGGAAGGTTTGATGGAGCAAAAGGCATATGGAAAGTATGAATTGGAATTGTGTTACAAAGGGGATATGAGAAGAGATTTAAAAGGGTTTCCTGTAACTACATTTCATTTTGCTGAAGGAGCTGATTTGGTTGTGGATGTAGATGGGATGTTTAGACAAGTTGATGATGATACATTTTGCATGGC
>QZGG01003650.1:0-21602 GCA_006409495.1 Sedum album | reverse complement strand
AATTACTTATTGTATCTATAATTGAAGGGCATACTGAGTTAAACTCAAATTGTTTTTACAAGTGAATTTTGAAAACAATACAACTTCACTGAGACTATTCTAAATATTAAATGGAACTAAGCTTTGGTTGTTTGTCTAGGCAATAGAAGTCAATATCGTAAATGTGATGATCAATTTCCTATGAGTTATTGTTGCTTAATTAATACTCGTGCTATGAAGGGTGCAAAACACATCTCGACAAGGCCGTGTATTGGCAGTGGAATTGGCCTTTGCGAATCAATTTTTTTGGTTTTACGAGATAAAACAACTTAGGGTTTCACTACATGGCATGTTGCATCAGACATTTTATGAGTCATTTGGTATGTTGTATGTAGTAAACCTAAGAGTTCTTGTAATGTTGTTCAAGTAGGGATATGTAATAGGTAATAGTCCCAGAAACTGTAAGAGTTTCAAACAAGTGCAGCTCAAAATACAAGTAGTTTCAAGTATGAAGATGAGATAACAACAATTACTAATTGCTACAAATGAATGAACAATTATACTCTTCCCAAGCTTGGTTAGTGACTACTATATAAACCAACCCCCTCCACCAATTAGGGCTTTGAGAACTGAGTTGTTTCCATAGGATTGCAATTGTACTTTAAATCGCCACTGTTGAATTTAACCCAGCCAAGATTATCAGTTGAAATAGCCACGTGTTAGTCCCATTCTAGATGCTGTTTTCTTTGAGGAATGCGATGAGTTGTAATTATTTCCAGTGAAAGGAGAGACATGATGTATCAGAATATCATTTAGAAGATTCAATCCCTTTACTCATCTCTGCAAACATCCCTTGTAGCTCCTTCAAGCTATAAACCTTTTCCTATCTTAGTACGTAACAAACAATAATTTCATCACACGGAGCGCCAATGACAAAAGAAAACCGTAAACTTTTATGCTATAATATTTCAATGGCAAAAGAGAACTGAGACCATACCTCTTTCTTCACCTCAGCTATCAATGAAACCATTTCTTGAACAAAACCAGCAAATCCCTTCAAAGCAAAATTAAACACCGGTCAGCTAATTAGTTTCGAGCTTGAAACAATTTTCAAAACACTCTATAATAAGATTATATGCTTACCTCATCCACTTCCTCCTCAGGATCATAGACGCCCACATCATAACAACATCCACTTACTCTGATCAGCCAGGACTGAAACACCAAAGCTCAAACCTTTTAGCCAAAAATTCATAAACACTCAGATCAGCACAATCAAGAATTTAAAACACATACCTGAATATGCCTCTTGAATCTTCTGAAAACTTATCTTTGCTTCCTCCAACGAACCCTGATTCTTAGCCCACTTATCCGGATGCCATCTCTGCACCAAACAACCCAGTGGCGGAACCAGGACGAAATATTCGCCGGGGCTCAAAAGCTTAGGACGGAGGACGGAATATTCGCCGGGGCTCAAATAATTTTTTTAGGGGGGCTCAAATAATTTTTTTAGGGGCTCTAATAATTTTTTCAGCCGGGGCTCAAATAATTAGTTTACTCGGGGCTCCAAATCGAATTATGATAAATTATACCTGGTAAAAAAATTTTTTTTTCATCGCCGGGGCTCCAGCCCCCCTCCGCCCCCTGGTTCCGCCACTGAAACAACCCCAAATCACACATCAATACAAATTTAAAAACCTAAACCGAAACCAGCAGCAACGATTAACATCAACCGAATGAGTAATACCCACCATTGCTAATTTCCGGTATGCCTGCCGAATGTCCTCCAAAGGTGAATCCGAGCCAACACCAAGAATGTCATAATACGACACACTTCGCCGACCGAAATCCATCTAAAGACTAAAGCAGCACGCACAGCACACGCACGTCAACTGTACAACGAATTGATCAATAGTAAGGTACAAAAATTTACGTCGAGTAAATTCTTATAAATATTGTGGCGGTGAATCACAGAACCTTGGGAAACTCACAGAATATATTCTGACCGATTCCGTAGAAGTTTGTCTGGAATATTCCAGAACATCGCATCTTGCACGACGTGTTCCCGTAAAACAAACTCAGCTCCAGCTTTTGTCATGCATTCCGTATTGGGCTTCGTAGTGGCTTAGTAGAAGCCCATATTGAGGCCCAAGTAGTCTCTGCCGTACGCTGTTGATGCTCTGCATCTATCTATCGAATTCTGATTCCAACTCCAACGAAGTTTTCAAAGATGGCGGCCGTCCGATCTCAAAGTTTCCAACTTTATCTAATCCCGATTATCATCCTCCTCGCCGATCTAATCCCACTTCAGGTCAACGCAGGACGTCACGATCCTCACATAATCCGATTCAAATCCCCAAATCTTTATCCCGAAAGCATCGCCTACGATCCATCCGGCCAGCACTTCCTCGTCGGATCTCTCCACAGCCGCTCAATCCACGCAATCTCTGACGCTGGCGTCGTTGAGAATTTCCTAACCGATTCCTCTCTCCCACCCAACTCCACCATCCTCGGCCTCACAATCGATACCCACTACAGACGTCTTCTCGCTGTCGTCCACTCGGGCGAACCACTCCCGCCGTTCAACGCCCTCGCCGCCTACGACCTCCGCTCCAGGCGTCGCCTCTTCCTCGCCGAACTAGACGCCGAGATTGACGGAGTTCGCCAAGTAGCAAACGACGTCGCTGTAGACTACAACGGTAACGCTTTTGTTACAAACTCTGCGTCTAATTTTATCTGGAAAGTCAACGCTGATGGTCAAGCATCGATCTTTTCCAGAGCCCCATCCTTCTCAAAACATCCAGTTGACCAGTCAACGGATTATAAAGATTGTGGTCTAAACGGTATCGTTTACAACAGCAAGGGATACTTACTAGTCATTCAAAGCAACACTGGTAAGCTTTTCAAAGTTGACGCTATTGACGGAACAGCGCATACCGTTGACGTAAAGTCTCAGAATGGTATTCCGTTAGGTGACGGAGTTGCCGTTAAAAAAGACGGCGTCGTTCTGGTAGTATCGCCTAACAAAGCGTGGTTTTTAAAAAGCGACGACAGCTGGATGATGGGTGGTGTTATTGACGCAGTTGACCTTGACGTTGACCGGTTTCCAACATCGGTGACCGTGGGCAGTGAGGGCAGGGCATACGTGTTATACGGGCACGTGTTGGAGGGTTTAAAGGGAAATGTGGAAAGGGAGGAGTTTAGTATTGAGGAGATTCGGTCAGCGGTAGAGGAGAAAGATGAAGGTATTGGGCTGTATTTGCTTATTGGGCTGGGCCTGGCAATCTTCTCCTACTGGAGATTTCAAATGCGTCAGCTTGTTGAGACAATGGATAGGAAGAATGTTTAGAGTCAAACAACCTTTGTTTTTTCTTATTTGTAAACTTTGAAATTTTGCATTAGTTAATTATTTTTATACACGTAAAAAGTTTTAAAAATGCTTTAGTATAGTTCAAGTTAGTTAAAATGTTCATCTAGTTAAATATTTATAATTGTATGTAAGATCATAAGATGTATAATTTTATAAAGTTTAAATTGTAGTAAACATTAAGGGTTAATTACGGAAAAATACCTTCATAATATTTAGCCTGAGTCATAGTATTGTTTATTTGTTGCATGACCAAGAGTATGTGTAGGCTTCCACGCTAGTAAAATATGGCTGCACAGTGAAACAAACCACAGACAACCTAAACTAAAAGAACAACAAAACTGGAACAATAATTCCATATGAATGAAACTGCAAGTCATGATTTTCGTTGAACAACAACATTGCTCAATGAGCCCATCCGTAATTTATGAATGGAATTCGGTGCATTCAATATTAAATATCATTTAAATGAAAATATGTTGTTCTGTGACATATTAAATAGGGTTTTGCTAGATGCATCAAAAAAATCAAATTATCATTGGATTTTGTGTGAATAAAATTTTTAATCCCAAAAGATATGAAATATTATACTTTAAATTTCATTTAGACTAATTCTAAAATGCATAATTTATAAATGATATCAAATATTGCTCTTTATCAGTCCATAACAAAAATAAATAAACATTTTCAACCTATCCCAAATCCCAATTTTTAAAATAAATATATATACAGAAACATATTTACATTGCTGTTTTGATCAGTAAATATTATAGAGTTATTGGAAGCAGATCAGTATAGACTATGTCCTCAACTTCTCTGCACTTGAGTGCAGAACCAAAAATAATAGAAGTGGCTCTCGAGACAACAGTCAGGATGAATGCATTCATGATCTTAACCATGATTCTAGGTGTCACCGCGACCGGCAGAAATCACTACAATACCACCAAGGACGTCGAATATTTGTCACCGTGCGTAGTGGGCGAATCCTTTGTTAAGTACTACAACCTCCACATCATTGCTGCCTTGTGTGGATTCATATGGACAACCATGTCAGCTATGTCTCTTAAATCAGCTATAGAGATTGATCATTTATCGGATTTACGAAGACGAATGAGACGTGGGTTGTTGATCTTGGCTGGTGGATCGGTGTTTTCTTGTTTGTGTTTGATGGTGGCTTTGGTGTATTTGGTGCAGATTAAAGTTGGATTGTCGTTGGCTTGTGAACGAAGTGATTTGAGCCTCATTGTGCCTGTTGTGTCTGTTGTAATACTTATGACTTTAGGACTCTTTTCTTATGTTGTGTTTGTATTGTTTGCGTTTTTTAGGTCATGAATCCCTGAATCCGGCATATGCTGCATGTAGTCATATATAATCAATGGAACGTCCATTGAGAGTATCATGGAAAAAGTTCTATACAAAGAAGGAAACTTGTGAGAGACTGAATGAGACTATCTCCGTCGTTGATTTGTATTAATTTGATGGTTGATATTGAAAAATCATCAATTTCAACTATCCGTAATTTTTCTAAACCCAATTGCCTAATTAAATCAACATTGAAAATTTCCTCCTCTCCGTTTTGATGACTCGTCTCAATGATATATTTATCAAATCAACGACTAGACGGATATTCATCCACATCTTAATTTGTATCCATTAATCCTAACTATAAGGGTCATACTATTATGTTTTCCATTTCAAACTTTTTGCAATCAGGAAATTTTTTTAGTTTTCATCTTAGGTACCATACCATCATGTGATTAATGTAGTACTAATGCAGTAAATATTGTTCACAAACAATTAGACACATTATTCTCAACATAAGTATATCATCAAAAACTAAAATACCATAGTGCATTATTTTAAAATTTTATCGATTGGAATTCAAGTACTAAACTGATTTATATTCATATTTGAAAACAATAAATTATAAATCAAAAGGAAACCATTTTGACCAATCTTTTTCAGTGTACAATTTAATTGGAGTGTCATGAATGAGTGACTATTTTTTGATTTTTCGTCATATACTTTATAAACACATACATTTCATTTTATAAACACTTTGAACTCTTTTTAGATTAATCTGAATTTAAACATTACTGACTTGTCATTGTAGGCGGTGTCGGATGCCACGTGGATAAACTTCATACCATTGTTTATATAGAATCTGAAGAATCTTTTTGCCAGCTTTTGATGACCATACATCACACTACCTTCAAGTAGTTTTCAATCAGCTGTAAATTCCGGTAAATATTACAGAATCTTATTCTTGTCCCAAACCCCATCCTGGTTTGCCAGGCCCATTTATGAACCCAATTAAACGATTTGGGCCCAAATAAACCGCCGTCAAATGAATCTTGACGTATACGACATAAGTAACATGCAAAGCTGCAAATGAATCTTGCTTCAAGCTTTTTGTTTCCAGTTCCATTGCCTTAATTATGAAGGCTAGTAAACTGGTCCACGAAACGTCATCTTTGAGCTAATTTGAGCTTAATGTAAACTATATATACATAAACTGTACGACACAAATTGAGTTGTAAGAGCATATATCCCATTTACACGATGTAGTCTCAGTCTCACACGTTGATCTTAAGCACACCAAGCTACCTCCAAGGAATAAAAAGTTGCACTCATCTTCTACAACTTTTGTTTCCAAGAGAATCCTCCTACTCTTTTCACCAATCTTTAATCCTTTCCTGATCTCTTAACAAGATAACATACATGGAAATAGCTTGGAATACAAACACTTCCAACTCTTTTAGCATTCCATCCCTTTCAAAAATATGCCTCTTTTTTCTGATAATCATAAATGTATTCACTCTAGTATAGAACATCTTGAGTTAACCATCACAAAAGAAATCTGTTTTATATTGTAGAGAAATTGAGCTCTTTTGTTTGATTCACTGTTCAAGTGCATGCAATAACTCCTTCATTAGATAATAATTAAAATGTTGATAAATTAAATCTTCTTGCATAAGACCCATTTCGGCAACTTTACAACTATGTATTATTATTCCCCACTGGCCACTCTCAATGCCCAAGCAACGTATATGCTGAGATGCTAATTCACTTTTTATATTATTTTAGATTTTTATTGCTTTGGAAGAATAGCAAAAATAAGGGAGGACAAAAAACAAGTATACCAGTTGTCTATATCAAAAAAACCTTATTGATCATAGCCTTACATAAAAAACCTGTTGGCTATTACAAAAGTGTACCAGTAGAAAGTGATCTCATCTTCTACATGATCGAGCAAGCATTCGGATTATCATCGTTGAACATGGTGGCTAGCTTTTCATCCATGGCACCAGGTTCAGGATTAGCTTGAGGTGCATTCTTGACATACCCTGCTGGAGCCTTTTTGTCATAGGCTTGAGGAGCATGAGGATATGCTACAACATTGTAGGGTATGTATGGCCAAAATTCAGCTCTTTTTCCGGTGTTCTTGATCTTGCGTAAAACCTTATGTGGCTCTATGTAGCCAGTGACTGTCACCTTACTCTGTTTCCTATTCACCTCCACTGATTTCACACCTGAAGAGTCAAAAAAATTTATGAACCATTGTGGAATTTAAGTAGCACCTTTTCGATGTTTATTTTAAATAAAATGGAACCTTTCATGTGGGTGACTGCATTTCTGACCTTCCTTTCGCATCCATCACAATCCATTTTAACTTTGATCTCCACCGTCTACAGAAAACCACAAAACATACACCATTAAATATGAAGTCATATATGAAAACAAGAGATGATCATTCAGTTTGATGGGGTTCCGTGATAAAGATTGTTACCTGCATTGATTTACGCTTGTGACTGCCCCGGGTGTGTATTGTGCAGAAGTCGGAGAGGTAATCAAGCACACCCATTTCTGTTTCAGGACAAAGTGATTTAGTAAACAGTAGAGAAATTTCAATGAGAGAAAACTAGAGGGAACAAAAGGCTAAGAGAGGTTTAAAGAGACTTGATGAAATTGTTTTTTTCAACTTAATGGGAGGATGCTTTTATACATGTCTCAAATTAAAAGAACTTCTACAAGTTGAAATGGTGAGATCTTAAAAACATTACCATAATTAAAACTGTTGGCATAGTGATAAATCTTATGGCAATTGGTACATTCCAGATGAAGTGTCAAATCATATTGAAACTTCTAATTGGTCAAAGCCTTAGCAAATATCATCTTTTTCATGGAAAAAAAGAGAAAATCCAAGGTAATGAAATATAAGTAAAGAACCTAACACAAAAATTTCCACCAAAATTTTCATTGCAAAGTTTTATTTCTACTTGAACTTTACGTGACATTTTCTTTCCACAATTTTCAAGACAAAGTGGATGACTAAAGTTTTAAGTTCAATAAATAAATGGTTAGCATATGAATAATTAGTAATACTTAAGAGCCAAGAAAGATGTAATTTTTATTATAAGATTCTCCTAAACAACTAGCTAGCTTCCTCTAGAGATGATTCTCTATGCCAACAAGCTTTATGTTCATCTTCAATGTCAATGTTTTTCTAGTGGCTTCAAGATAAGTACTCAAAATGACTTCATTAGCTGGTGAAAGGTACTTACCAATACAAGAATCTTGAAAGCCATACACTTCAATAATCTTCCTGTATAGCACAGCACCAAACTCAAAAGCACCACTTTTGCTTTCATGATTATGAACAGTCCCAACTACAAAATAATAACACAATTTGTGATCAGTTATACATTTGAGATAAATCTATGACCACAATGAGATGCATCAGTTACCATTTGAGGCTAGTAGTGGCATATGTACAGAATCTTAATATCAACTAGTTGATGCATGGTCCTCCTATATTATTAGAGACAGTTATTTGAGGCACAGTTTAAGTTTGGTTTAAGTCCTTGTACATGGCTTCTTTTAATAACTTCATCTTAGGTCACTTTCAATATGTCTGCATACTTGTATCACAATCCTGTTGAGGATCTACTTGACGAAGTGGTCGGCCACCGGAAATGGTGTTTCACATTCATCAAGCTTATCCTTCATTGGAAATTCTTCGACTGAAATAAGTAACAAATAAACAACTGATTCAATAATAACAACATTATTTCAACCTACATGAATGCAACCAATCATAATATTAAACCAAAAGTGAGACAAGAAGCACACAATGTATGGAAAAGGTTAAGATCAAGTGCTTAACCGTTGAGCCAATCTTCTTCTGCAATGCTTCAACATTTGACTTTTACTTGCATAACGGTGATCTTCTCATGGTGGTCAGATACTCGCACCGGCTACCACCTGAAGAGCCACTGCCAGAGCTGATCGAGAAAGATTATAACAAAACAAACAAGGAAGAAGATGTTCACCATAATACGGCCATACTGGTGCATGGATAAGTTACAAGGAGAGTGCAATTTAGCAATAATATAAACTGATGACATGGTAAAATAAATAAATAGATAATGAATCATTTAGCTCCTAATGCCTCATCCTCATGACATGGAGCTGGTGGGCTGGCAGACTCCATAGGAAAATACTTCAAGTAAGCCTGAGAATGGATTCGAGCCTGCATCTGAAGTATCTGTGTTCACCTCTTTTGCATTTCCATGGCTCCAACGTCGTCCAAAATAATTCGCTGATGAAGGTAAGATCGGTAAAAGTTGAGGAAAGCTATATCGTAGAAGGATGGAGGCATCACAAACTTCTAGGACAAGGAAAATATGAATCTGGATTTCCTTAGTAACATTTTTACGCTTAGTAGCATGTAGTATTCACTGACACTGATTAGAATGAGAGCCCAAGTCGTCAAGAAGATTTGTTATCGTCTCTTCAAACTTTGATGCTTGATGTCCAGGTTTTAGTATATTCACATCACCCCACTGAGAGCAAGGATCTGATAACCAGCTTTTACGGCCTGTGCACCATGCGCCAGGAGTTGCTCGATAGTTATCACGGTTGAGTATCTTTTCATCAATCATGTTGAGAACTGGGTCGTCTTTTAGGAACTGTCTTGCAAAGGCTGCTCCACTTTGAGTCATTTGATCGAAGTCTGTGACACAAAGATAAAGGGGTTCCATCTTGGGAGGATTGTCCCAAAGAGTGTATCTAAGGTTATTGTTGATGGTTGTGTTCTTGAATTCTGGCGCGTTACAAACAACTGAATGAAAATAGCTTTCCTGAGATAGCATTATGTTGTTGAAGTACATTAGCATTGTCCGTGGCAGATTATCCCAGCCAAACACGCAATATTCAAGAAATTGTCTGCTCAAGATACTCCAGGGTGAACCTGATAAAAGGAAACAAAAAAACTTGAATCATTACACGGCATCAAGACACAGATGTGCTATTATAATAGCACAGTGTTTTGCCTGTGAAAAATTTAAATGCATTCGGCTTTGGACGCTTTTGAGTTGCATGGAAAATTTGGCTTCTTCGGGCCAGGTAAAGTGCAGGGTCCACTACAATAGGCTGGACCCTTTGAGCTCTGAAATAAGAACAGATTCACACAAAATATAAATTCTAAAAATCAGAAAAGTGAAACATTCGCATTCAAATTTACAGCATGGAGTTCCTTACTCTTTCCATCCAAGTTCACTGGTGTGGTCAATGAAGTTCACATCTCTTTTAACAGATGAAAATACATGAGATAGATCTGCGGGTTGAAACAAAGGAAACAGTTTATGAGGAAAAATTTGTGTACGAAAAACAAAACAAAGATCTTAGCTAAAGCCGTGACAGTTATAGGAAGAATAATAGAACACTGGAGCCTGTTAAGTGCTAAGTAACATCAAAGCACATTATATCACAAATAAATGGCAATTATCACTTCTGGAGCAAACCAGAATGAAAAACCAGATATCCAAAAGTGTTCATGATTGCTATGTGCTAAAGCAAATATTTAGCTACTGAAAACACTCCCTAGTCACTACAAAGTATACACACACTGTAACTGAAACAGGTGATCAAAATGACGGATATGCCAAAAGATAGTTGCTTTCAGTTAAATCTCTTCATTCAAATCAAAAAGTAAGAAAAATAGGTGTGCATATAATTCAGAACACTCGACGCCAAGACAACAAAAAAGTATTTTGAAAAAACACCAGTGAAGAAACTGAATCATGCGATTTGTTGCCAGTTCTGATTCTTTAAACATAAAAATCCTACTTACAAAATATTACAGAGAAACTAAATGTTATCAAGCACTACAGGATCCAATACCTCTGGAACTAATGACACCGTTGGCCTGATTCTTACAATTTATAAACAATTAGGAATAACTGCATGATGCATGCTTAACAAATCCACCACCAGATAATCAAAAAGCACTCCCATTAAATACATAAAGCAGGAACTAACGCCACCAATTATTCTTAACCTCACTCCAACACCCAAATCCAAATTATACACACTTAACCACATCTAAAGATGTCAACATTTAAAACTAAGAAAAAAATCAATCATACCATCTTGGGAAATTAGCGGATAATCCAAAGCATTTAGCTCAATAAACCAATCCCATCCACTATCTACCTTCAACAAGATTGCCACAGCCCTCAAAGTAGCCGCCAAATTACTAGCGCCCATATTCGTCACTCTATCCGCCTTTCCAACCACATCCACATTCCCAAACGCCCTAACTGCAGGCACTCCCATAACTCCAGCCAACAACATCATCCTCTCATCATCCGACCCCTCCGCATCAATATGCAACAAATACCTATTCCTCGGATGGTACACTGCCAACAACAACCTCAAGATCCTCTCCCTGTCCCCTCTTCCACCTGTAATGTAATACGCGAATGCTGGCGGGTAGTGCGGCCCGACGCGGATCGTTGATGGATACGAGTTGTGAGTGGTGAAGTAGTAGCTTGCAGTGGAGCTTAATAGCGTGAAGAGGAAGAGTACCATTGAGATGAAAGCTGCGAATAGCAGCGTATACATCCATCTCTTCTCTGCCCCCATCGATTCAAGAAATCGATTCTATAAGCGACACATCAGTTGATCACTCATTTCACCCAAATCACAAATTCTAGGGTTACAGCTCCGAAAAGCGAGCAGTGAATTAAAGCGGTCAGCAAAACTGATGAAGAAAATCGATATGGATCCGACAAATAGATGAATCAAATGACTTAGGGTTTCAATCTATTGATGCGAATTGGGAATTTGGGATTAGGGCTTTCGATGATTAAAACTGCGAGGGTTGGAGTTGGGAATTGAAATTTTGCAGCAGGGAACTTGTGAAGCAATAGTGGATTAGTTGGGAATGAAAAGAGATCGATTCACGCGCGGAAGAAGCGCGTCGGGGGAGAGATGATTGACACGTGGACTTACATAGCGGTTCAATGCGAAATTGGCCCCGGAATTAAGATAAATGTGGTTATGCGGTTTTGCGATAAAAAGTTATTAAGTTTTGAAGTAAGTTTTGAGACATCTGATTCTGAAAATTAATGGTTTAAATCTGCAACCGAAATTTAGATATTATAAATAATTTCAAATTAACACATTGATAAAAGAGGTGCAAGGACAAATTAGCCATAAGATAATCATAAATTTTAAGTGGTTTTCTTGATTTAAGGAAACTAAACAGATTGAATTATCGAGGATATTCGAAATTGAATTGCAGTCTCTCTAAAGCTCGAAGACGTCCGCGAACCAGAATACTCTCAACCTCATCCTTTTTCGATTTTGGAACAAAACCTATCGTAAAAACAAACAAATATTTTTATGGGATTGAAATTGATTAAAAATGTTTTGATACTTTTAAAAACTTTGAAGGTTATAACATAACGGCGCATGAGAGTTTTAAAGGGCACCATAACATAAAAAAACCAGTGTTATGCTTCGTCATTAGATATGTTTGGTTCATGTATAAATTCTAAACGAAATAGAAATTTTAAACATTATGAATATCATATGATCCATAATCTGCTAAAGAATAAAAGGATTATTTTGTTCAAATTACAACAAAATTTATCTTACACGCAACTTGATGCGGTATTATTCATGAAATGTACATTATCATAGGTTGAACAAAACTTATTAATAGTAGAAGTTAGGGTTAGTTTCTAGAAGGACGTTAAATAACTGTAAGACATAGAGACAATATCTCAATCGTTGATTTAATTAATCCGACGGTTAAGATCAAAAGTAGTTTTAATTAATTTTATAATGAATTAGCAAAAAACACGTAGCGGTTAGGGATTGACGGTTATCAATCTCAACCGTCGGATGAATGAAAATCAAAAGTTGAGATGACGTCCTTCTGTCTCACAAAAACTTATTTGTTTTCCTTGAACCTTATCCGTAGAAGTTATATATAAAAATATCACTATTACCATGATTTGGATATAATACTTGACGTCGGACAAGTTTACACTTTCTGGTTTATGAAACAATGTGACTTGGTTCAAAATTTGATTCAATTTGGTTCATATTGAACCAAACATCACTAAAACCCGTATTGTGTTAAGGTTTATGATTTGAGATGGTAGGGTTCATGAATTGATGTGGTGTGGTTTGTAAAATATAGCATACCATCTAAAAATCAAAATAACAATAAAAGTCAATATATTTTTTCTACTTAAAATTTTTACAGTAACTTACAAATTGTCATACTTTAAAATCAAAATAAATGAGTGTGAAAAATAATTGAGATCATAAAATATAATCATATTTTTTTCTTTAGTTGAAATCTATTTCAAGATCTTTAGATTGCATGGAAATTATTATTCCCATAATTAGTTACCAAAAATTAAGGAATATATAATTATGAAACATTTTATATATTTTCAAGAATCAATTACAAACATACCTTATGTTTATTAAATATATTATGTGTGATGATTAAATCTGGACGTAGATTTATTCAAAATGAATGGCCAGGATTTCGTTTTATTTTATAACTAAAATGGACCGTTTTATTTAATTCATCACCATAAATGAATGTAGGAATGTGAGATGTGTTTTTAAAGTTGAAACTAATTATTTAATGGATGAAATTTAATTTTATATAAACCGTTAATCTCAACTATTAGTGTTTTTGTATATTCAACCGTCCACTTAATAAAAACAACTTACAATCGAATAATCAAAATTAACTATTAAATTAAGTTCTTTTTTCTCCCAAAAACATAATATCCTCTTAATTCCTTAGCTTTCATATAATTTTTTCAAATTAAATTAATGATTTAATTTGTGTCAAATGTTAATGAAAAGTGATCACTTGCGAACATTCATTTATGTCAAAAATTATAGATAATTTTTATTAATAATTCTTTTGATGAGATTGAAACGAAAACTAATTGTACGCATCAGTTTGACAATTGACAGAAGAAAATTATACCTCAAAGCTTCCCGCAGCTTACTGTAAAGCTAATCAGAACTATCCTTTAGTAAATGAGTCACGATTACCGACTTACTGCTACAATTACCCAACCTTCTTGCACTCCTCGGTACCTGAGATCACTATATGAACGTTTTGTAGCTGGTCTTTGTATTGAGTTTTGATGCGTCTTCAGGGGCATTTTTATTTGCTTAGGCTTGGATCAAGTAGCAACTACATAGCTGAAATCGGTAATTATCATTTATCAGAGCAATAAAAGAGGATGGTAACTCACCTTCATCTCTTTTTATCTTGATGGCCTCATAGATATCAAATGATAAAAGTGGCTTTGATGTTATTTCAACCTGTACCTTGAAGCATTTCTTAATTTTCCAAACAGTGAAGAATTAAAACTGCACTTTCATGCCAACTCTGCATACTTGTCCAATAGATTGTGATACGAGCATGAATGGAAGTATAAGGAATATTGCTAATTTAGAGGACCTTATTTTAATCATCCGTATTTTAAATATGTGTTTAGAAATATGGGTTCTTGTGAGGCTATAAAAGCCAACCATTAGAATGTAAAGGATAATCAATCAATCAATGAAACCCTAAATTCTATCTTTCCCAACTTCTCTGCCTCCTCCCCAATCATCTCGTTCTCATCCCTTTCATCATCTGATCTCTCATCTCCTTCACTGTTCTTGTTTATCCGATACAAACACTCTCGTTTGTATCAGATTGTAACACAGCTGACTCTATAAACACATTGTTACCTTTCATCTTTATGTCTGAACAAGGATCTTTTCCTAAATTGCGAGATAAATCTCTGAGCGCTTCTTGCATCTTTTCCTTATCTCATTTGCTTAAATTGATCTGTGCATTTCAATCCCAGCCAAAGCCAAACCTGAAATACAGTTATTCATTTATTAGAAAGCAACAAAATATATGATAGCCATGTTTTGACGAAATCAGACTAGGAAAATTGGAATTTTCAGAAAATCAAGTTCTGTACCAATGATCATTAAACTGGAAAGGATTATATGTAAAAAGAAAAGAGAGTCTCAAGACACTTTCCCTTAAAACAACAGTCATCAATACTTGTCAATATTATCTCGACGCTCCAGACTTGTGCTTCTCTAATGTCGCACTGTGTTTGAGCAATATATGTTAACTTCAAAAGGAACTGATACTTTCCAGGATCCAGCAGCCTTTCTGAACTTGTTGACGAAATTGGAATTTATATGTATGTAAATATACCTGATAAAATGATTTTTTATCAAACTTGGGCATATAGATATGACCATTCAAACAACTAAGGTCCACTGTTGCCTCACCCGGATAATTTCTCTTTCGCTACAGAAAGAATATAAAGATGCGACCTGAAAGAGAACATCTATGTAGAGAGTATAATTACTCATCCCAGAATATACAATCACTCTTTGTGGAAGCTCTCGAATAAGCTGACTTCAAATTCAACCATAATAGATTATATCATTTACATGAAGCTTCTATATAGGCAGTACCATCATACTCTTCCCAATTGACCTCAATGAGGCTCCTTTCTTTAGTTTCATTTTCAGAGGTTTTTTGATCGCCATATTTCTTCACCACACTAACCTCATGATATATGTCAAGATATCTCATTATCTCGTGCTTTCCTTTCACAAGGATAAAACATTTATATATTTATTTAACATGTTACTGAAATACTGGGAAGGCAAAGGTCTGAAATGAATAGAAATAAGAAACGAGATTCTATGAGGGTATTCACTCAAACAGTGCTCACCATAGTTCCTTCCAAGATTGTGATGAGGGGATTCCCTTTTGAAACCCACTATATTGTGACTGGGAGCCTGATGTGGGTGGTAGGAGTCTATTGAGCAAATCAATTATTCTCTATTTCAGACTTTCAGTGTTGACCTGATAATGAGCAAATCAGAGATCATGAATTACTGATAAAACGTGCAGTCTTTGTTCCCCATAGAATTTAACGTACAAAAATATTCAGTTGTAACGACAATCCGACTTTCAATAAGTAACACAAAGTATGAACATTCAGTGTCCCCAGAAACACTCGCACTCAACGAGTGCATTTTGATATGACAAGACCAACATCTAAGGATCAATGTTATGAATTTCTATTTAGCTACAGAAAGAAGAAATAGTATAAAGATGCGCACTGAGACAGAGCAACTAATAGTAGACAATATTAACTCATAACAGATGGTACAGTCGCTCTTTAAAAGCTCCCCCAAAATCTTAATTCAACTAAAATGCATTATATCACTGAAAATTACCACTCTTCTCCATTAAATTTCATTGCGGCATCTTTGTTTACATTCATTTTCAACAGATTTTTTATCCTCGTACTTCCTCACCAGGATAACAACATAATCCATGTTATGATAATAAGTCCATCCGGAATAGAATGATGATGGTATCTCATAATCTTACGTATTCAAGAAGAATACAAACATTAGCATACTCATCTATCATGTTTTAAGAATATTGTGCAGGCCAATGTCGAAATAAAATAGAGATAAGAAAAAGGAAACTTATGAGGTATGAATACCTTTAAGACTGAGATATTCTCGAAATGTGCACACCATGGATTCTTTCAAGATTACTACAAGAGGATTCCCTTTTGGAACCAACTGTATAGATTGGAGCTTGATGAGGGTGATTGAAGCCTGATGAGCAAATCAAGATAACTCCCCCATTTCAGTGTCACCGATAAAGAGCATACAAGGTCATGAGGTAATGATGAGCCACAAAGATAAAATAAAAAAAATTATTAGTCTTAGTTCCATATTTATTTCTCCAATAAGGATAGCATCCAGTGTGAAAGATATTCTGACTTCCAAAAAATTACACAAGGTATGAACCTTCAGCGTCCCAAAGACACCTGGAAAATGAGACACCCGCACTCAAAGGCCCACGTCAACTTTCAATCTTTAGCATCATATGATCACATCACCTCACAAATATCTCACAGTTCTCAGAAAATTTCACCTGCACTCAAAGGCCCACGTCAAGTTTCAATCTTTAGCATCACATGATCACATCACCTCACTAATATCCCTCAGTTCACGGAAGATTTCATCCGCACTCAAAAGCCCACATCAAGTTTCAATCTTTAGCATCACATGATCAAATCACCTCACAAATATCCCTCAGTTCTCATAAATTTCACCCAAGTAAGTATGAATTAAGTTCAACTTCTTCTGATTTTTACATAATAAAGCCTATACCGACACATAAAATATAAGATTGCAGATCAATCATGTACCAATAGGATCTGAATATTCAACATCTACTGACACATACAATATAAGATTGCAGATCACTCATGTACCAATATAATCTGAAAATTGAAACATTGCAACAACCAATGAAAGAAGATTGAATCTTTGATCAAACCCACATTAATCCCATAATCTCCAAATCCACAATCTAAATCGAATCTTTGATCGAACGCAGAATCCCACAGTTCTCACAATCCCACAATCTACATTTGTCATGCAGAAGATTGCATCTTCAATCGAACCCACAATCCCACATGTACTAACAGAATCTAAATATTGAATCTGATAGAATCTGAATATTGAATTTATGTAAGATATAAGATTGCAGATCACTCTTGTACCAATAGAATCTGAATATTGAAAGATTGCAGATCACTCATGTACCAGTAGAATCTGATTATCAAAACATAGCAACAACCAATAAAAGAAGATTGAATCTTTAATGACTGAATCTTTGGTCAAACCCATATTAATTCCTCAATCCACAATCCCACAATCCCACAATCGCACAATCGCACAATCCCACAATCTAAAATTGTTATGCAGAAGATTGAATCTTTGATTGAACTCAGAATCCCACAATTCTCACAATCCCACAATCTACATTTGTCATGCAGAAGATTGAATCTTCAATCGAACACACAATCCCACCCACAAATCCCACAATCCCAAAATCCCACAAATCCCAAAATCCCACCCACAAATCCCACAAATTCGCTGCCTATTTTATTCATGCAGAAGATTGAATCTTCAATCGAACACACAATCCCACCCATAAATCCCACAATCCCACAATCCCACCATCCCACAAATCCCACAATCCCACAAATCCCACAAATCCACAGCCTATTTTATTCATGCAGAATATTGAATCTTCAATCAATCCCACAATCCCACAAATCCACAGTCTAAATTATTCATGTAGAAGATTTAATTTTTGATCGAACCCACAATCCCATTTGAAACCCCAATATCAAAAACATGAATTTCACAAGCAGAGGATTGAATAAATATCACAACCCAGAAATTGAATTCAACTTACCGAAGATTGAATCCATAATCCATCGATATGGATTGTTTTCCGACTTCAACTTCCAACGTTTTCAGCACTTTCTGCCGTACCGATCGTTCTCAAAATATTTGAAAACTGAAAAAGAAGGAAGAACTGCAACCCTAATTCTGGGTTACACAATGACGCGTAACCCACTCTTTATATTTATAGACAATAAATGCTACCGTTGGAAATTATTTGTTTTTATATTTTAAAATTTAATTGCTAGAGAAGTAAGCAGTTAAACGTTCAAAAACCAAAACGCCGCGTTTCATAATAGATACAACATGTAAGTGCGACTCCTAACGACGACGTTTTATAAAATTTATTGTCAGCTGTTTTAAAAAGCAATCAACATCCTTAATAATAAATTTACTAAATTTATCAAAATTCACTTCGATTTTACAAACACGATTTTGGGTAATAAAAAGTTAGAAAATTTAGAAATTTATAATTGGAAAATAATTACGTGAGATCCTACCCTTTAAGAGTAGTGAGGAATTTTGAAACGTCACTATTACGGGATTTTTATTTAAAAATTAGTTGTTTGATGCACATATTATGCATATTGAAGATTTTTATATTAATAAAATTTATAATAATTATGGTTATGTAATTAATTATAATTGGAAGGTATTTCAAATAAGTGAATTGTGGTTTAAAAGAACGGTCATTTCACCACTTTCTGCTTTACATATAAAATAGAAACTTTAATATTAATTATTTAATTTATTAAAATTAATAATTAAGATCATGTTTTTTATCTTAAATTTTTCTATCATCCTTCTTGTTTCTATCCCTACATTAAAATAATGAATGATTTAACTTAATATAATAATATATAATATGATTTAGGTTCTAGAGGAACGATTAATTTATGTGAGACGTAGAGACAACATATCAACCGTTGATTTTATTAATCTAACGGTTGAGATTAAATGTATTTTTAAAATAATTTGATAATGATTTAGCAAAAAACACGTGGCGGTTGAGGATCAGCGGTTATCAATCTCAACCGTTGAATTATTGTAAATCAAATTTAAAGATGATGTCATTTCTTCTCACTAAAATTTATTTGTCCTTCTAGAATCCTATCTTATATAATAATATATTATATTTAATTTATTAAAATAAAGAGGTATCACCCCAAGCTTTAATTTATATTGATATCAATCATTGAATGTTTTAAAGTATTAAATCTTTAGTTTCTATACATTTCAAAAATTAATTTAAATTTAATAGTTTGATAACCGTGGTTGATGATAGTATTAATAACTGATAATTATTATATTTTTTGGATAAATATTTATCGTGAAAAAAGGAAAAAATAGCGTTATCTTGTTCATACAGAAACCCTAGCGAGCCTCCGTCTCCCACCACTACTTTACGCCATCATCATCTGACCGCACACTTTTTCATTTATTCGCCGAATCCCCTTTCCGCATATTCTCCACCACTCCCCGTATCAACGCCGCTTTAAACTACGATTTCCTGCAAATCACCGACCCCACGCGATTCACCGTATCACATTCGCCGCATCCAATTCCGCAACCCCATTATCGTAATTGACGTAAAGCTTCCTCCTTTCGTCCAATCGGGTCGGTTTTCTTGCCGCATCTAATTCCGTGTTATATGGCGATTGCTTTTCCTCAAATTTTGACCTCCGAGGAATCACCAATGGCGTCTCTGTCACCTTCGCCGCAGACCCAAATCCCTCCTGTGGCTTTGACTCAAGATGAATTAAAGATAATCGCGGCGCACAAGGCTGTTGAGTATGTTGAATCGGGTATGGTTTTAGGGCTTGGAACTGGTTCCACTGCGAAGCACGCTGTGGCTAAAATAGGGGAGCTTTTGCATCAAGGGAAGCTGAAGAATATTGTTGGAGTGCCGACGTCGAAGATGACACATGAGCAAGCGGTGTCTTTAGGGATTCCTCTTTCCGACTTGGACAAGCATCCTGTGCTGGATTTAGCCATTGATGGTGCTGATGAAGTTGACCCGGAGCTTAATTTGGTTAAGGGGCGAGGAGGGTCGCTTTTGCGCGAAAAGATGGTGGAAGGCGCTTGTAAGAAGTTTATAGTGATTGTGGACGAGTCAAAGTTGGTCAAGCATTTAGGTGCAACTGGGCAGGCTATGCCGGTTGAAATTGTGCCTTTTTGTTGGAAATTTACTGCTGAGAGGTTGCAAGAGTTGTTTTATTATGCTGGATGTGTTTCAAAGTTGAGGACTTTGGGCGTAACGAGCGAGCCATTCGTGACTGATAATGGAAATTATATTGTTGATTTGTATTTCAAATCGGAGTTGGGAGACTTGAATGTGGCGAGTGATAAGATTTTGAGACTTGCGGGTGTGGTGGAGCATGGGATGTTTCTTAAAATGGCCACTACACTTATTGTGGCAGGGGAGGTTGGGGTCTGCGTGAGGGAGAAATAGACTCTAAGTGATTTCCGAGGTTATTGGTTGTGTTCAACCAAATTTTACTTGATGAGTTTAAGGTTGCAAACCTGATAGGTACTACTTATATTTTCTTCAAAACTCATATATCAGAAATTTTGATGCATACTGTTTGTGCTTTTACATTTTAGAATAACCATTCTTTATATACCTGATATTGGTTAAATTCATGGCCTATCTGATCGTCATTGATCTAAACATACTCGGAATTCTTAAGATAAATTTGGCCGTTTTTGTCAGCTTGTTAATATTTCTGTTAGGCAAGCCTTTTCAAACTCATGTAATTTCGACTGTTCTAGTTTGTTCCATTTCCATTGGTGGGATGTTCAGTAATGCTTGAAATAATGAGTTCTTTTAGTCTAGTTGCAGGGTGCACATGTTTGATACTGACCTTCAACAATGGATCAATGGACTCGCATTTGGAGTTTGGTTCATTCCCTGAATTGGGATGTTCGTCAATCTTTGAAATAACGATTTCTTAAAGTGATGTTAAGCTTAAAACTCAGGGAACCGAAAATGGACGCAAATGTTTCACAGTTATCCTACTTCATGCTTTGTTATCTGGGAGTTATTTGTATCCATCTGCTTCAGTTACTCTTTATATTTTTGGTGTTATACAATTGCATTCAAATAGGCCTCCCAGTCATCCTACTCAATTTCAGTATTAGCTAGCCGTTGCCTAATCAGCTTGGGATTTAACATCTGTTGTTGAGACTTGAGATCAAATTTATGAAAAGATAAGTCTAAATTTAAAGCACAACCTACCTGACAAAATTATGTTCAGGGACAGTCTAAAATGACCAAAATGCCCCTCAGACACTCCTGATTGCTAGTGTCGGTAAATCTGTAAGAGAAGTGGATTTGGTAATGGCATCGCATTTGGTGATAACAATCCTAACATATCTGTCATCAAATCAAAATTAACTCTCAATAATTATTCGATTATTTTTCAAAAGCATGCATAAAAAGTACTTATATTTAATCACTCAACTTTAATCTTTCACCATTTAATATTAAATTCAAACATGAATCCTTAAATTTATGTAATTAAATTCTAATAGCTGTTTACCAAAATAAACATAAATTAAGAAGAAACCCATCCCCGCCCCACTCCAAAACTCCTCTGCTTCCCCTACGATCTCTCTCTGTTTC
>QZGG01003649.1:0-21599 GCA_006409495.1 Sedum album | reverse complement strand
GAGAAGCTTCTAGAACATACAAAATCCCGACTATTCGCATACACATCGTCTTCATCACCCTATAAATCCATCACCAAAAAAACCCTAACACCATTCGAAACTTCAGATCTCTAATCCGCCGTCAAACTTAATCGATTTTTCGTCGACCACCTTCCGTCGTCATGTCTGGAAAAGGAGAAGGTCCGGCTATCGGAATCGATCTCGGAACGACGTACTCCTGCGTCGGAGTATGGCAACATGATCGTGTTGAGATCATCGCTAATGACCAAGGGAACAGGACCACGCCGTCGTATGTCGCTTTCACTGACTCCGAACGTCTCATCGGTGACGCTGCAAAGAATCAAGTCGCCATGAACCCTATCAACACCGTCTTCGGTAACCTCTCAACAATCCTTGTCTTTCATTTTTAGCACTATTAGTTTTTCATCTGCATGGTTCGTACGTTATCATTGATCTCGATCGTTGATCTATCAGATTTGTAGTAATCAATCCGTTAGGGCACAATTTGGAAGTTTAGTTTGAATTTTGATTTTGCTTAGCTTCAGATTTCATTTTGATTTTTTGTGATATTTTTGTGCAGATGCTAAGAGGTTGATCGGTAGGAGATTGAGCGATGCATCTGTTCAGAGTGACATTAAGCTATGGCCATTCAAGGTTGTTGCTGGTCCGGCAGAGAAGCCAATGATTGTTGTGACTTACAAGGGTGAGGAGAAGCAGTTTGCTGCTGAGGAGATCTCATCAATGGTTTTGATCAAAATGCGTGAAATTGCTGAGGCTTATCTTGGTACAACTATCAAGAATGCTGTTGTTACTGTTCCAGCTTATTTCAATGACTCTCAGCGTCAGGCTACTAAGGATGCTGGTGTTATTGCTGGACTTAATGTGATGAGGATTATTAATGAGCCTACTGCTGCAGCTATTGCTTATGGACTTGATAAGAAGGCTACTAGTGTTGGGGAGAAGAATGTGCTTATTTTTGATCTTGGTGGTGGTACTTTTGATGTCTCGCTTTTGACTATTGAAGAGGGTATTTTTGAGGTTAAAGCAACTGCTGGTGACACTCATCTTGGTGGTGAAGATTTTGATAACAGAATGGTGAATCACTTTGTTCAGGAGTTTAAGAGGAAGCATAAGAAAGACATTACTGGCAATCCCAGAGCCTTGAGGAGATTGAGAACTTCTTGTGAAAGAGCGAAAAGGACTCTATCGTCTACTGCTCAGACGACAATTGAGATTGATTCTTTGTATGAAGGTGTGGACTTTTACTCTACTATTACTCGTGCAAGGTTTGAGGAGCTCAACATGGATTTGTTCAGGAAGTGCATGGACCCAGTGGAGAAGTGTCTGAGGGATGCCAAGATGGACAAAAGCTCTGTCCATGATATTGTCCTTGTTGGTGGTTCTACCAGAATTCCCAAGGTCCAGCAACTTTTGCAGGATTTCTTCAATGGAAGAGAGCTTTGCAAAAGCATCAACCCTGATGAAGCTGTCGCTTATGGGGCTGCTGTTCAAGCTGCTATTCTGAGTGGTGAAGGTAATGAGAAGGTCCAGGATCTCCTTCTCTTGGATGTCACTCCACTGTCCCTTGGTTTGGAAACGGCTGGTGGAGTCATGACAGTGCTGATTCCAAGGAACACTACCATCCCAACTAAGAAGGAACAAGTCTTTTCTACATACTCTGACAACCAGCCAGGTGTGTTGATCCAGGTCTTTGAGGGAGAGAGAACCAGGACCCGGGACAACAACTTGCTTGGAAAATTTGAGCTCTCCGGGATCCCACCAGCACCAAGAGGTGTGCCTCAGATTACTGTCTGCTTTGATATTGATGCTAATGGTATTTTGAATGTTTCTGCTGAGGATAAGACCACGGGACAGAAGAACAAGATCACCATCACCAATGACAAGGGAAGACTTTCCAAGGAGGATATTGAGAAGATGGTCCAGGAGGCTGAGAAGTACAAGAGTGAGGATGAGGAGCACAAGAAAAAGGTGGAAGCTAAGAATGCGTTGGAAAATTACGCCTACAACATGAGGAACACAATTAAGGATGAGAAGATTGGGGAAAAGTTACCAGCTGCTGATAAGAAGAAAATTGAAGATGCTATTGACCAGGCGATAACCTGGCTAGATGCCAACCAGCTTGCTGAGGTTGAAGAGTTTGAAGACAAAATGAAGGAGTTGGAGGGCATTTGCAACCCCATCATAGCCAAGATGTACCAGGGTGCTGGTGGAGACATGGGTGGAATGGATGATGGTGTTCCTCCACCTGCTGGTGGAAGCGGTGCTGGCCCCAAGATCGAAGAGGTCGACTAAGTTCAATGCCTGAATTCCTAGAGTTATGTCTTTTTGTTTCTCCAAGACTATTTTCCATTGACATGTCCGATGGACAACGTATCCGTGCGTTGGTTTTTTCCTAATAATAAAGTTTTTCTTTCACTTCCTCTACAAAATTACTTTAAAATTGAAACATAATCTACTCTGAATTAAAATCCCTGAATATTACTCAAGTCAAGAGTTCATTTTATATTTAACGAGTCAATTTCACTAAATATACTGTATCAAAAAAAATCTTGAACAGAAATCCTGAACTGATTATAATGTGGACTTTTTCCATTGTGCAATGATGGGGTGCACAATTTCAGTTATCTGATGTGGACTTTTGACACTGAAAAGCCATGCCAGGCACTTATTTGAGCGGCGGACACGTTTGCAGTTTGCACTTATGAAAAACATGGAAAGCTTAAAGTGAGCACAATCTTCAGTACAACTGATATCTCCAAAAGTATGCTGCATGTTCACTTTCAAACAATTCCTCATGGATTACCTTCAAATCAAGTATCAACACGTTAGTATCCCGGACTAAAAACAATTCCTCATGGATTACCTGCAAATCAAGTATGCAGTATCCATTTCCAAAATATTCTTATTTACAGCTTTCAATCAGCGCAAAATATTATATGCCCCCACAGAGGGTTTGTAAAACCGACACATGAAACATATTACGCTCCTAACCTAAAACAGGTTCGCAAAAAAGAGAGCTAAGGAGCCGAATACATAATTTGATAACACTGGCACAAGAACCCATATAATCTACAGCACAATATCTCCATTTAAAGGAGGCTATTTGAAAGAATTTCAATTTAACAGGGTAAAATACTAATTGATGCTTGTCAAATGCCAACAGTCTCAATGAAGATCTGATTTTTAAAAGAAATGTTACGATCATACTAGTCTGCACGCTTGAAGAGCAAACATATCTGATTTCATCCAAATTTTTAATTATTAATGAGCATCATGTGTGGCAACAATCAACATAACCATGGTCATGAGGGAGCAGGCAACCGTTTATTTGCATAAACATTAAAATTTAAAATCCATATAAGTTTTAGTGACTTAAAATTTTGAATTTGCTGGTATGAGAAATAACAAACCTGAAAGCTGGGGAAATTAATACGATATGTTTGCGCCCCATTTCATGATCATCAATGCAAGACTGCAAGTGCGACTCTCTCTCCTCCAGAGTTTAAAATGCCTACCAGAAAAAAATTAGAGATGGGTAAACCGGAATAAAGTGAGCATTGCAAACAAGTTTTGCTTTATCATCAGATTATTACTTGATCCTGAAAGCTGGCGATTGAGATAGAGCTAACAAAATTTCGTGGCAAAGAATAATGACCGTCTTTACTTAGTAGTATTGATACATCAATATCCACACTCTAAAACAATCACTTTGAGAGATAACTGTTTGGTGCTCAAAGGCAGCCAACCAGTCAAACTAGGAACAGTATGCCGTTAAGTGCTCAAATCCTTCACAACTGTTAATAGCTTCTTAGCTTCTGTTAAATTTCCTGAAGCCTGCAAACTCCTACTTAATGCTAAGCACACCAAAACCCCAGGATTCATTGATCTGTACTTCATTTCATAATAAAGCTTGAGAGATAACGAGGTGTCACCAGCACTGGCAAGCCCAGTAATAAGATGCGAGTACGTCGACTCATCAGGTTGAAAACCACTATCAATCAACACAGTTAATAAATCATTGGCTATAATTAAGTGCTCTATTTCAGATAATCTCTGCACCATCGCGTTAAAAGCTCTGCAGCTAGGACACAATCGCAATTTAACCATGCTTTCACAGTAGTTTAAACTTTCTTCTTGTTTTCTAGCTTTAGCAAAACCTTCGATAAGAATATTGAAAGTCTCATCATATGGCACTAACCCAATCTCCTTCATATCTCGCATCAAACTATTTGATTCGTCAAACTTTTCTTGTCTAACATAAGCCTTAATAAATGAAGTATACACAAATGAATTAGCTTGGAAACCCCTTTTTACCATTGCCTCGAATATCTCCCAAGCAGAGTCCAGATCATCAGCTTCAGCAAATGCATGAACCGTCAAAGAAAAAGCAACAGAGTCAAGAACCATGTTTTTCTGCAGCATCCTCTTCAACAACACTATCCCATCATTACATCGCCCCTCTTCAACAATCCTAAGGACCAAACTAGTATTAACAATCACCATAGGGGAACACCTCTTCCCACAAACTCTATCCAAAATGTCAACAGATTTCTGCACCTGACCTTCCTTACACAACACATTAACCATATTCCTACAGTCACCTCATTAGGATATGTACGTGCTCTAAACATATGCTCATACACTTTCCACGCAAGTCCCGTCTCATCAGACCTACAAGCCATATAAATCAACATATTAAAACTCGTAACACCCAAACTAATGCCATTTTCCTCCAAATAACAACAAACTTCAAACGCACGATCCAACATCCTCATCTTCGAATAAGTCCTCACCAACAAATCAAACACATAATGACTCGAACTCGTAATCCTATAACTACTAACCAACATTTCCACAACCAATCCATCTCCATTCTTCAAAACAGATTCTAACAAGCCTGTGCATCCTTCATCATTCTGGACCTAACAAGACATGAACCGCAATGCAATATGCCTCAACGCTGTGCCTGACATCTCTGTGCTTGGCTGACCAGTGAAAAAACCCTAACATTATTTTTGCATCAGATGGTTCCTTCAACTCCAGTAACACATTCTTTACAAGTGAATCACTCATTTCAACTTTATCAAATTTACTACTCAAAACATCCCAACTGAATCCTTGTCTGATTGAATCACACAGCTGAGCAACCAAATCCTTGTTCTGAGAATGGATCAGTCTAACGACTGCGTTTCCGTAGCTGAGAGCCTGAAAATGCCTACGAAACATTTTCATGATTCGAATCCGAAAAAGCATTGATTTTGTTTGATTTCTTACTCAGTCGCCGTCGCCGGAAGAACGCCGCGCAAGATGACAAGGCTCTATTCGTTTTGGGTTGAGCCGACGACGTCGTAATGCTTTTTAAAGCGTGAAACGTCGTCGTAGAGGCTTCGTAGATGCTTAGGGTTTACAAGTCTGGTTGGGAATCAGTCGAAGCGGAGAGAAGATTGATTTACGCGGTGATAGACAATTTCTACATTGCGGATGAGCAGCCGGAAGACACGCCATCAAGATTGACTACGAAACTGTAATCGGAAATCCACCCAGATTTGTTTGGATCAATCTTTCTTGTTTGGTTTGTTTAGATTTATAATTTTCTTCGTTATGTGTGTGATTGTTTTGCGTATATAGGCCGCATTGCCGCAAGCGGTGATAGCGACCGGCAGGTGTTATTCCATCGATTTTACTGCAATAAGTCTTTTGCTCGTTTTAATGTCAAGGTATTTTCTTTTGTGTTCGTTTCAAATTATATCATAGTAGTACATCCGTGATGTCAGGTGAAATAAAAGACGACACTTGATTGTGAAATGTGAATTTATTTCCTGCTCTATACTGTTTTCTTGTAGAGAGTGGCTGCTAGCTCCGTTTGGCTTGCATCCAAGTTAGAGGACGAGAAAGGCTAGACATGTCATCTTAGTATTTCACAGGATGCAATGCAGTAGGGAAAAACTCCCACTTCAACTGCTGACCCTTTCTCTAAGGTGACTTTATGTTACACTTACACGTCTTTTGCGTTATTGTGTCATTACTTGTTCTGACAGATTATTCTTAGTATGTCAAATCTCTATTTGCTAAATTTGACATGTCTTCATCAATGTTGATGTTGTAATGGTATTTTTGACCATGTGTTGAATTCTAGTTAATTTGTAATTTTTTATGCATTAGAAATATTCAGAATGATCTGAATCGAACTGAGAGGCATTTGCTTAAAGAGATGGGCTTTATCTGTCATGTTGAGCATCCTCACAAGTTCATTTGCAATTATCTTGCAACCCTTGAAACACAAGAATCAAGCCAAGAAGCTTGGAATCTAGCCAATGATAGGTATCATTACTATGCTCTCGTTATGCATTACCATTCATATGTTTATGTTCTGAGGATCTCACTGAAGGCTATTTACTCATTCTATTCAGTTGAGCAGTTCTGTTGTTCATGCTCGCTTTTTTTAATCTAAAGTCAATTATCCCATTAAGACGCTTTCTTGTTATCATCACTTGTACACTGTTAAGCATAAGTTGAGATATTTGTTCTTAGGGAGGGGATGATGAATTTCTAACTATTGAGTATAGTCCATTGTCAAAAAATCACTAGTATTTGTCAACTAGAGGCACTCTTTTGATGTTCCCTTTATATAGCCATGTTGTGAGCCTAGAAAACTTGTAGTATAAAAAAATAATTCTTTGATATTAATTCCCTTGTTACAGAACGCGACTATCATGGTTCTTATACATCATCAAGGGAAAAAGATCGTCATAGAAACCATCAGTAAAGTTGGGCATAGACAACATCAACCTGGCGGTAGTTTCCATTCGTACCCGACGGAGAATAAAAGTTTTTATACAGCGAAGCCTGTTGAGCTCAAAATAACAGTTATTGAGTACCACTTACTGTTGATACCTTGTCACTTATTTGCTGTCAATAGCTAAATAACGCTGTTAATCCTACTGTCGGGTGCGTCTTTCTGAAAGTTCTGAAACAGCTATTTTACTCTGCAGTGCAAATGTTGCTTCAAAATATCTCTGCAAAATAAATATCATATGCCATTTTTCAAACTTGAAACTCAAGTAATAATGAAGTAATCACTAGTCAGAACCTTACGAACAAGTCTCATAACATTGTCATCCATCTTTATACTTGGATTTTCTCTCAGACGATGCACAACACGGTATAATCTACAAACTGAAAAAAAACCACACAATTATTAACCAATACACTATTTCTGACAAAAATCTTGATCAATCTTTTCGCTAACCGACCTTCCGGATAATTTTTAATTTCCACGTCGATCGCATCATTGATGCAAATATCCACAAAACTCTGCCAACCTCCACCGCGCGGCGGTGGTGGTTTCTTAACTGATGATCCTTCATTTACTAGCTGCTGGGTTATTTCTTCATCCATACGTTCAATCACTGCACCATTAAGAAAATCAGTTGAAGCTACTTGAAATATATTGTCTGGAGATTTTTTGCAACCATACCTCTCCCAAGAAGCTGAAGTGTGAGGGGAAGCAGTCGTGACGGCAAATTATGTATTTCTTGTAGTTCCACCGTTAGCTGGTTTTTGAAAATCACTTTTGACGATAGGCTTCTCAAATTAAAGTCATTTGACATAAGTAATATCAGGAATTCATTTTCTACTGGAATTTTAACATCGGCGACTGATCTTGTATTCTCATTGGCAATCAGATGATCCAAACGGATTATTTCTGCTCGTAATAAATAAAAATGAGATAGAGCGGAGCACACGTAAGTCGCAACAAGTTACTAAAAGTAGAATATGACTAACCTTTAGCAAGGAGCCTTCTTGAATAGAAGAGTAGGAGTCCATGCTTGCTCATTGCGTCCAGTTCGCTATTCAAACTATTTCTTTGGTTTATCGCTGTAGCCAAATCCATTTGAAAAATAAGTTAAAGAATTTTCAGAATATGAGTTTTGAAAGATTGAGACTAAAGAAAATGAGTAAATATAATAGCAGCTGTGAAGTTATAACTGAAATAACTGATTTTTTGAAATTCTGTCACAGCTAGAAGTGTAACAGAAAATAGCAGAATCAGTTATTTCAGTTACACTCAACTTCTTGCTTAGAAAAGCAGAATCTCTAATTCTTGAAACTCATTTTTCAAATTTTGTTTTGCAAGTGCAACAATGAATTTGGCTACAGCAGAAAATCACGCGAGCAGGTTACAGAAAGAATTGGATGTATTAAGGAATCACGCGACTGCACCCTCCTATGCGACAAGGCTCTTAGCTAATGGTTTGTCGCTTTTTTTTCAACTTGTTAATTTTTTCAGTAGCATCTTGTTGCTTGCTGAGTATGTTTAATCTAATGTTCACTTTCTTTGTTCATGGAATCAGAGATAGATCGTTTGAAGAACGATATTTCCAGCGAGTCTTTAAGATGCTTTTTAAGTGATTCAGATCCTGAAACTGATGTTGAAATTTCAGTAGAAAATGAATCAATGATGCTTCATCTAACAAATGACTTTGGGATTCTGTTGGGACAAATTTCATCTTTAGAGGATTTTCAAGCGCAACTGATTTCTGAACTCCCGGTGATCAGAAATTTCCATCAGCCACTTCCTCTCACATACCAGTTCACTCTAAGAGGTCTTTTTCAAATTTCGCGTCATTTTTTATATATTTTTAACCTTCGGTTCCTTTTTTATTCGAAATGAGGTTACCTTTTGTCAACGGAGCAGTCATTGAATTTGTGGAAGAAGAGATCGGCAGACAGAAAAAAAATACTCGTACTGAAAGCTCATCATCGCACAGTCGGTTTTATCAGCAGGAACTGGAAAAATCCATCAACGACGCGATAAAAACAGTAATTGAGGAAAAGAGAGAAGGTAGATTGAAAGAACATTCAAGTATTATGATATATAAATTTTATATGCATCATTCCAGATTTTTTCGATGCTTTGAATTCTTTCAGGTTCTAGTTCAGATCAGGTTCTTGACATTTTGAGAGGAATTAAAAGTATCAAGATTGATGAAACTGTCATAAGAACTGTTCGTCAGGTTTTGATTATTTTTTAAGCCTTGGTTAATGCTTATGTTTTCAGACATTTCGGTTACTTGCTGTTTTTTAAACTATTGCATTTGCTGTATTTTCAGAGATTTTTCAAAGAATCATTTGCCCTCGGCAGCAAGCCAGCTCCAGCGGATTGATCACAGTGTTGCAGCTTTTTTGAACTGAAAAACAGATGTTATCGTTGGTTTAGTTCTCAGATTTTTCTTATATTCGGTTCGGGACATGATTTCAGTTTCAGCATAAGAGAATTTAAATAAACAGAAAAAGTTACCCAAAATATGAGCATCACAGAGTTAACTTCACATTATCCATCAAACCATAAAATGAAAAAAAAACAGAACTTATTCTTTTTTTGTCAGCTATTAATATGATCTTGATGCAGACTGTTTTCCGAATGTGGGTTGCAAAATTTGAGTTTTTCCGAAATTAAAGATGATATTTTCAAACCTCATCTTTCAAAAAGCAGAATCTCCCAATTTTGAAGCTCATTTACCAAAACTGTATTTACAACTGCAACAATGGATTTAGCTACAGCAAGGCATCACAAACACAGGTTATAGATTGAACTGAATGCATTCAACTCTCATGAACCTGCACCTTCCTGTGCATTAATGATGATGGAAAAGGGTTTTTCCTATTCTATATAAATACCGATTTTAGTAACATTGTGTTTCTTGCTGTGACTCATGTTGTACTTTCTTTGTTTATGGCATCAGAGGTAGAACGCTTGAAAGAACATCTTGCCAAAGCGATTTTTAGATCCTTGGAGGATGGCTCTGAAGTTAAAATTCCAGTAGAAAGTGAATCGATTATTCCTCTGCTGTCAAAAGGTTTTGAGCTGACATTGATAGACAATCCTTTAGAGACTTTTCAAAGGAAGCTAGTTTCTGAACTCCCAGTGATCAGGAATTCAATCAGCCACTTCCCCTCATATACCAATTCACTCTAAGGGGTTTGTTTGAAACTTCGCGTAATTTTATTTATTTATTTTTAAGCCTTTGGTTGCTATTTTCTCTGAAAAGAGGTTATTGTTTTGTTAACGGCGAAGCCATTGAACGTTTGGAAGAAGAGATAAGAAGAGAGCAACCATCATCCGGAGCAATACCAACAGAAAGCAGATCACTTAATAATGCGGCACTGGACAAATGCATCAAATATGCGATAATAACAGCAGTTAGGAGAAACAAACAAGGTTGATGGAATGAACATTCTTTTTTTTACGCCATATAAACTTTGCAGCATTCAAGATGTTTATGATGCTTTGATTTCTTTCTGGTGCTACTTCAAATCAGGTTCTTGAAATTCTGAGAAAAAATAGTGAAATAGTGTTTGATGAGTATGTCAAAAGCACTGTCTGTCAGGTTATTATTATTCATGCTTTAGCTGGTGCTTATCTAAATTCTATTTTTTTTCAAAATGAATGTTTTGTATTCAGAGATTTTTCGAAGCAACATTTGTTGAAAGTCCAGCACCAGGGAAATCAGTACACTGTTGTAGCTTTCTTGAAATGACAATTCCAAGTCATTGGAGCATTCTAAATCGTTGGTTTAGTTGATATGATGTATGTAGTCTCGCCCATCCATCTTTTAGGTTTCAAATAATGAATAAAACTAGTGCAGACAGCTGCGTGATGTAGCAGCAACGATAGTTTCATTTCATTTCTTACCGTACCATTTCCTTTCTCTTTTCCAATAAAGAATTTCCAGTGTTTTTGAATACATTTGTAAGTTCCAGTTGAGATTTCCAAGCAAATAGTCTGCAGAAAATATTTCCATTAACTGAGTTTAAGAAATTCAACCAATAAAACCCTTGTTCTGTCCTTCAAACAAAGCTCAGATTATTACTTTTCCAACTAATTCCCAAATATATTAATTGAATTTCCCTATGAAAAACAATGAAATGACTAAGGCTTTGAATGTAACTGTGGAAGTGTACTGTAACCATAATAACTGATTTTTGAAATCTTCGGCCAGCATATAGGTTCAAGTTAGTTACAGTTGGAACTAACAGAAAATCGGTTATTTCAATTACATTCAAGTTCTTGAGTATATTACTGAAAAATTAAAGATCATATTTTCAGTCCTCATTCCCATTCTTGGAGCTCATTTACCAAACTGTATCTTACACCTGCAACAATGGATTTGGATACAGCAAAGCGTCACAAACGCAGGTTACAGAATGAACTGGGTGCATTCTTCCCTCACGCACCTGCACCTTTTTATTCATTAGTGCTGATGAATAAGGGTTTGTCCATATATTTATAAATGCCGATTTTAGTAACATTTTGTTGCTTGCTGTGACTCATGTTGCACTTTTTTTGTTTATGACATCAGAGGTTGAACGCTTGAATGATCATCTTGCCAGTGAGGTTTTAAGATCCTTGGCTGATGGCTCGAAAGTTAAAATTCCGGTAGAAAGTGAATCCATTCTGCTTCTGTTGTCCAAAGGTTTTGGGACGACGTCGACAGACCTATCATCACTAGAGACTTTCCGAAAGAAACTAGTTTCTGAACTCCCAGGGATCAAGAATTTTGATCAGCCTCTTCCTCTTACATACCAATTCACTCAAAGGGGTTTGTTTCAAACTTCGCGTAATTTTATTTATAATCCTTTGATTGCTCTTTTTTTACTGAGGTTATTTAACGGCGCAGCCATTGAACGTTTGGAAGAAGAGATAACCAGACAGCAACCATCATCCGGAGCAACACCATCAGCAAGCAGTTCCCTTAGTAATGCGGCACTGGAGAAAGCCATGAAAATTGCTGTAAACACAGCAGTTATGAGAAGAACACAAGGTTGTTGGAATGAACATTCACATTTTTAACGGTATATAAGTTTTGCATCATTTACAGGTTAAAATGCTTTGATTTCTTTCAGGTGCTACTTCAGATCATGTTCTTTACATTTTGAGAAAATATAGTGGAATAGTGATTGATGAGCATGTCAAAAGCATTGCCCGTCAGGTTATTATTATTCATGCTTTCAGAGATTTTGTATATATAATTTTTGGGCTAAAACAATCGCGTCTGCGTGTGTTTTCAGAGATTTTTTGAAGCAACATTTGTTGAAACTCCAGCACCAGGGGAACCAGTACACTGTTGCAGCTTTCTTGAAATGATAATTCCAAGTCATTGGAGCTTTCTAAATCGTTGGTTTAGTTGATATGTCGTCTGAAGTTTTACCTTGCAGAAACTACTAGTTTCATTTCTTACGGTAGACTGATGTTGTTGCCTTTCTCTTTTCCAAACAGAAAATTTCAGTGTTTTCGAATAACACTGTCTGTTTCTCTTCCTTTCATTTCACCATCCTTTGAACAATTGCTATTGCGAATAACAAGTACTAAAAACTACGAATGGCTCGCTAAATAAAACCCTTGTGTCCTACTAATTCCCAATATATTAATTGAATTCCCCTATGAAAAACAAGGAAATTCTTTCAGATCCGGAAATTCTTTCCAGTGAATGTTTGCCCGAACTGCCAGTTGGCAGGTGCAGCATTCCATGAAGTGGTCTACTGCTACAAAAAAAATTCTAATTAATATTTCTGCCAACACTGTACAGATACTGTCGTCTGATTATGAGTTACAAAATTTGAGTTTTTTTCAAAAGATGGATTTGAATATAACAGTAGTAGTGCACTGTAACTGTAATAACTGATTCTTTAAAATTCCATCAAGCAGTTAGGTACAAGTTAGTTACAGCTGGAACTACTTGTAACTAACTTTAATACAAATGCTAGTTTATCAGAAAATCAGTTATTTCAGTTACATTCAAATTCTTGATTATATTATTGGGAATTCAAACGTGCAAGGCTTTGAATATAACTGCAGCAGTAGTGTACTGTAACAGTAATAACTGATTCTTTAAAATTCCATCAAGCAGTTAGGTACAAGTTAGTAACAGCAACTTTATTATGTAACAGAAAATCAGTTATTACAGTTACATTCAAATTCTTGATTATATAATTGGGAATTCAGAGATCATATTTTCAGTCTTCATCTTTCAAAAAGCAGAATCTTCCATTCTTGGAGCTCATTTACCAAACTGTATCTTACTGCTGCAACAATGGATTTGCCTACAGCAAGGCGTCACATTCAGAGGTTAAAGGATGAAGTTGATGCACTCACCCATCATGTACCTGAACATTTCTGTGTAGTAACGCTGATGGAAAAGGGTTTGTCCTATTTTTTCTAAATGCCGATTTTAGTAACATTTTGTTGTTTTCTGTAACTCATGTTGCACTTTCTTTGTTTATGTCATCAGAGTTAGTACGCTTGAATGAACATATTACCAATGAGGTTAATAGATTCTTGGGCGTGGTGGATGGTCCTGAAGCTAAAATTCCAGTAGAAAGTGAATTGAATATGCTTCTGACGTGGCCGCAAGGTTTTGAAATGACGTTGACTGACGAACCAGCACTAGAGACTTTCCGAAAGAAGCTAAATTCTGAACTCTTAGTGATCAGGGATTTAAATCAGCCACTTCCTCTCATATGCAAATTCACTATAAGAGGTTTGTTTCAAACTTTGTGTAATTTTAAGCCTTTGCCTGCTATTTTCTCTGAAATGAGGTTATTCTTTGGTTAACGGCGCAGCCATGGAACGTTTGGAAGAAGAGATAATCAGACAGCAACAATCTTCCGGAGAAACACCATCAGAAAGCAATGGGTTTAATAATGCGGCACTGGAAAAGTCCATCAAAGATGCGATTAAAACAGCAGTTAGGAGAAGCAAACAAGGTTGATGGAATGAACATTCACTTTTTTGTTATTTAAAATTTGCATCATTTCAGAGGTTTATACTTTATAATGCTTTGATTTCTTTCAGATGCTACTTCAAATGAGGTTCTTCAAATTCTGAGTGAAAAAAGTGGAATCGTGATTGATGAATATGTCAAAAGCACTGCCCGTAAGGTTAGTATTATTCACGCTTTGGCTGAAACTTTCAGAGATTTTGTAAACTGAATTTTGGGCTAAACAGTCGCATCTGCGTTTATTTTCAGAGATTTTTCGAAGCAACATTTGTTGAATATCCAGCACCAGGGAAGTTAGCACACTGTTGCAGTTTTCTTGAACTGATAATCCCAAGTCAATGGAGCTTTCTGAGTCGTTTGTTTAGTTGATATGTAGTCTGTAGTTCTACCCATCCATCTTTCAGGTTTCGAGTAATGAATAAAACTTGTGCAGACAACTGCGTGATGTAGCGCAGCAACGATAGTTTCATTTCATATCTTACCGTAAACTGATGTTGATGCTCAGTCCTTTCTCTTTTCCAAAATAAAATCCAGTTTTTAGTATAAATTTGTATGTTTCAGTAGAGATTTCCGAGCAAAGAGTCTTGTTTTAATGTTTTTAATCCGCAAAATAAGTTACTCATAAATCTCTGCTGAAATATTTTGACACAATTTCAAGTTATAACTAACAGCAGTAAAACTGTTGCTTGTTGTAACAGAATTTTACAGAATCAGTTATTTCAGTTACATCACCTATTACCCTAAATGAGAGAGCTTGATCAATGAGGACTGTTGAACAGCCAATTTGGCCTGCTTTTTTTTGTCGAGAACTTGCAAAAATAGCTACTAAAGTATGATGACGGAGCTATTATAACATCATTGTTTCGTAATTAATTGTTAAAATAGTGATTTCCTGCAATTACCTTAAATTCAATTACCACACAGAAAGTGTACACCAGTTTAGAATACAGCATTTCCATGTAAGGGTCTGCAACAACATTCATGTAATTGACTACAGCATGTACAACTAATATAATGACATGCTAATGAAAGCCAATAAGTATAGTCACAGACATACCTGCAACTTTTACATTGCTATCTTATTTAAAATAAGATGATTTCACAAACTACAAAATCGATCAGAACAAACAATGGTCATATCGAGTTGAAGGGTTACAGTGAAAGTGTTTCAAGAACAAGTTGCCAGAACATTTATCTGGATATGAGGTTTGGGTTCCGCTGAATAAGCTTCATTAAAGGCCAGAAAACATCCATTCGTTGGAAGCCTTTGTGAACCTGATATAAATGCATAAATTGATATCGGTACTCATGAACTTCAAATATTTTGGATTGGGTTCAGGCTTCACTAGAAAATCATACCTCGACGACAAATTGTGCCCATGAGCTGCTTGATCGTGTTTTCATGCCACCTTTAACAATGGTCAAATCTAAACCGCATATCACCTGAGCCACCTCGAGGAAGAGATCGTGATCGTTGCATAACATCTACAGGAAATGAAAGCGCCTCAAATGATGTAATGAGTAATCAAAAGAGCAAGAGAATTCTGGACGAATTCCGTTGCTTCATAAGAAGAGGAGATAAGAAAGACCTCTATGAGCATATGTCCAGGAATATCAAGATCTTCTACAACAATTGGGAAAACTTCATGCACGCTGTTGGCTTGATATGCCCAACTTGCATCACTTTTACTAGTATCCTTTATTTGGGACGATTTCAGTTTAATCTTGCCATCCACCTAAAATGAGTTTCAAAATTACATGACAAAAATGTCTGAAATCCTCACAATCTTTTTACGAGGAAAAGAATCCCCATAATTAGTGATGTGCAAAGAGCACTAAGAAACTAATCTTACAAAACCTCATCATATACCTCTAGGTATGCCCTTAACTTCCGTGATTGATCGCTCACTTTCCTTAAAAACACCATATGCTTTATAGTTCGTTCCAAGAGTCCATCAATGCTGAACTGCAAATTGGGAAACAAATGTGAATACAATGCGATGGTTAAAATGTGAATAATGGAAACAAATAATGAATATAACAGTTTTCAAGGGTGCCACTTTACTCGCCTTTCCACCATTGGGAACAAGGTCGCGAAGCACCTTAAGCCTATCTTGTATTAACTGTCGGTCCCTTGGTCGACGCTTCTGCTTATCAATTGCTTTATCCCTAGTTTTCCTCAGGAGTGGCTTGGACCCCCCAGCTGACTTCTTGTCAGCATATTCTTCATTTGTTAAATGACTGTGTATCAGTTCTTCCTTCACTGAATCAGTTGTGGTGGTTGATGAAAATTTGGAAGAGGAACCTCGACTACCAGATGCCTCAACAGATGTTATTTGACTACAAAAAGAATCCAATCCAGTATAGTCTAGCAGGAATGCAGAAGCTGGTTCAGTAGCCACCTGCGGAATTAACTCACTACGATTGTTCCTATTGTTTAGAGCTTTATCAGTCTGATTGCAAGCACCGGAAACTACAGCCCCTAAAAGATCTTCTGCATCACTTATTTGGCGAAAACATTCATTCGGTTCTTGAACATATAACTTGGTGTCACCAGATAATGCATCGTTATCTGGCATAAGAGTTCCCAAAAATAATCAAAGTTTTGTTGCAGCAACATAGACTGAGCCTCGCCAACCTCATATGCAGAAGAAATCCCAAAACCATCCGCAGGTTCATAGATATTTTCTAGGTTATCTTCAAAAATGTGAGAGCTGATAATTCCAGCAGATCTATCATCGAATATCCCTACACTAGGAATATAGAGCTGCTGATATATCTCCGGTTCTTCTTCCTGCCATGAACAAAAAGGTGACTTTTGTATACTTCTTTAAATAACCTACGCGTACATATCTATCTGTAATAGTATCTAGATTTGTATGAATGTGGGAAAGTTGAAACCTTAATGGCACTGGTGGTTGAAAATGGGATGTCAGTATCTTCTCCGTAGAGATCGCGAGGGCAACTAAGAAAAGGATCATCAAATTCCTGAAAAATATCAGCAATAGTGAACTGTGGATTGATATTCTTCATGCTTGGAGTTAAAGGGGATAGTAGCTCAGAGATTTCATCTATTTCTTCTGAATATACATCACTAAGAAAGGTTGCCGTGACAATAGTTGAATTATCGGAGTTTTCTGGGAGAATGGATTCAAGAGGTAACATTGATTGAGCAACAGAATTGCTGTTTGAGGAGCTAAACATAAGAAATTGATTCTGAATTGCATTAAATTCCCCGATGATGCGAGTAAGAAGACCCATTTCCTCAGCAACCTGTATTCTTGAAGTAAAAGGAATGCATTGTCAGTAAGCAGATGTAAGGAAACTCATGCACTAGAGGCACATTGCACATTTTTAAGATTGGTTTAAGATGATCAAACCCGTCTTAAATACCATGCTTCAGTCTTTTGAGGGGCGCGTTGAGGGATACTGTCCATCTCTAGTATTCAAAGATGGAACCAAGGTGAAATCACAAAGACTGATTAAGTAAATTAATGTTACTCACCACTTCAAATGAGCCAAGTTGCAAAACACCGTATGGAGCAACCGCTACTAGTACAATAGTCTGCATAAAAATTTAAGTATACGATAAATGTTAATTGCAATAATTTCATCCATGTACAAAACTTCAAACAAGCAGTTTGAGTTATACAAACAGTTTGAGTTCAGTAGTTATAGTGACGTATTTACCTTGATGCCAGCTACAATCTGAGGAAGCCATTCATTAGGTAACTGCAGTTATCAACTTAGAAAAATCAGCATCCGGGTTTAACATAGAATTAATTTAGTAACCACTATCAGTTAAATATTTAAGCAGATCGTCACCTCGCGAGTAGGCAGAAAGTGTTCAAAAGCTAAAATATCTTTGGATGATGTCCAGTAGTGAGTCCCTGTGTATGCCACTTTCCCAACTAGTCTGTTCATGAGCAACACACAAGTTTCTTTATGTTTCAAGAAGAAGCATCTCAACAAAATGAATTAGAAACCATAGAACCTTAGTTCATCCTGTTCAGATAGTCCCTATTAAACTTGTATCCGCATGTTCATTTCAACAATATGTGATGCCCCAATACAAAAAATTATATTTGGGATTTATACCATTAACAAACTGTTGCGAAGGAAATAACTCTAATGTATGTTCGGACAAATTTATGTTTGATGCCGATTGCTAATATGTTTGATGGAAAGTAAAAGCAGAAGATTATACCCTTCACCAATAACATACTGGACACTAGCCATCTCAGAAAGAGCTCGTCCAACTGGAGAAAAGTGCTTCTGCGGGTGAGTGACAATATCATTTCTGAATGACTTTTTTAGTTTCAAATTATCACAGTAACCGTCTTCCCATATCAGCATCCTAGAGAAATTGAAAACCACGCAAAATGACTATCAGTGCGTGAAAGCTTAACAAGCCTCTGTTATAGATTGCAGCTAGAAATAATCCATGGCATAATTGGCCATTATTCCTATACCCAATGGATCGTTGAAGTATATATGCAAGTCAAAAGTATCATGAGTAATTATAAACAATCAAATAGGTGAGTTACGTACGTTTGGTTTTGATGATACTTTCTTTTCCAAAAGACTGCATATTTCCAATCTGAATTATCGCAAATGCTCCTCAAAAAGTGCCCCAAGACATTTATTTCCATACCCAAACTTTCTTTGAACAATTAAAATCTACTAGAACAAAAAGTGTTACAAAACTGCCTGCAAACTTCTAGCTGGCACAGTAACTGTTAGCTGCAGTCTGCCCGCCTCAAACAATCCCAATACTGTTGGCAGTCCACTGAATATTTAGACCATGAAATATAAACCTCCACATCTGAATGAATTGATTGGTAGTTGACTTCAGTGTAATGGAATAGCTTTACAAATTGAAATATGGATGATGACCTCTTTGTTAAACTTTGTGAAGGGAACCATACAAACTTTGCTTTGAGTTCCTGGGATTTAGTACACACAGTTGGGGTCTCAATTCAGTTTCTTGCACCTATTCCATGATCATTCACACCATCAGTCTTTGGTTTCCTCATTAATACATAGAAAAGCAGCAAGCTCGTTAACAGTTAGCACTACCCGAAAGTACAGTGACCAACAACAGCAGAATTCACATCATTTAATTTATCCAAGTAATTGGTGAAAATTGTATTAGCTTTAAACATATTTCCCCCAAAATAAATTAAATGGTACTTGGCGATTTTTCCACAAAAAGCCTTTCTGGCGAAAATCACAAGCCTAGTAAGTCAACCTAAAACTCTCAGATCCGAATGGAAACATCAACAACAATTATATCCTTAATCTGCACTAGCTTGGTGACAATAAAGCTACATATTGTCTTTGATAAATTAGGTCAAGCAAAGAACGAATCAAATAACGGAAACAATCACCATAATCCAGTATAAACATATTCCTTAATTTCAAAGCTGAACCTTTATATCAGATCATATGGGTCAATAATAACTTCATGGAACCAACCTATAAGAGTCAAAGTTGAAGCAAATTAAGGATCCATTAGGGTAATCTATATGATAAGATTTAAGAGGTTACCAGGAGTGGTGATGACTGAAACCCTGATTTTGATAAAGGCTTCCAATCCGGTTTCAAGATTCAAACTTGCTAATGTGGGGGAGCAACTCGGAAAGAAGAAAAGTTGGGTTGGTGATGAAATGGGCGATGAGAATGAAAAAAGGATTTTTATATACTGCAAAGTTGGCCAATTCCACATGCCGATTGAATTTTTGTTTGGAAAAGGTCAAAAGGGACTTCAAGTTCTGAAATCTGAAGTATCAACCCCTCTCTATTTTGGACTTTTTGATTTTTGATTTTTGATTTCTGACAACGAAATGTTTGATATTGGTAATTTTTTTTGAATAAATAGCCTCCACGCGCGCCAAGATTCAAACCCTGGCCCTGAGGTTCCTTTGTCAGGTCCCTCACCAACAGACCACCACTCTGTTGGCGATATTGGTAATTTAAAAAGACATTATTTATATGACTTTGAGATACAATCTTGATTGTCAATTATTTATAATCTATCTATTGAGATTTGAATTAAAAAAATACTGAAATTCAACCGCCAGTTGTTCTTGCAAATACAACCGTCAAATTAATAAAGTTCAGTTGAATTTTAACCGTCATATTTATCAAATCACATCTTGAGATTAAGTTTTTTCGTGTCACAAAAACTTACGTCTCTCGATCCTAACCGTATTTAGTATTCTCTAAATAAGAAAGGATTCGATGAGGACATAATATTTTATGTGAGAAAGAAGGACATCATATCGACTGTTGATTTCAATCCATCCGACGGTTAATATAACTGTCAATCACAGCCCGATGTTTTTTACAAATTCATTAAAAATTTAATTTAATTACAACCGCTAAATTACTTTCAAACAACGATTGAGATTATGTATCACCATTACACATAAATTATTTATTTCTTTAGATCTTAACCCTCTCTAAATAAGCATGACATATTCTTTTAGTTTTCATTATATGAAATTATCATGATTAATTCCAAATTATTACCAAGTGTAAGAATCTCATTTGCATTAAAAAAATTCCAAGTTCTCTTCTGATAAAATAGTCACTCCTTAATTTGCTGCTTGATTATCACCATTGAACATCTAGCTAAAGGTTTGCTGCCAAACATAGGAATCCATCTTTTGAAAAATAATGACAAAATCAAACATTACACACCCCTAATGTAATTTTCTTTCCAGTCCTAATGATTATGCATTCACTGCAATATTAAAATATGCAATTTTTCAAATGTGCAATGCGGTAACGTGTAACCCATTCATGATTTAAACCAACTCTCTGCAGCGAACTGTCCAAGAATATTCAAAAAGATTCTAAAAGTTGTATCCAAAATGATTATGAAACTGAAGGTAAAGCCAACAAGAAATGTTTATGGTAGGAAGTTATCATTAGAATATTTCAGCCAAGATGACGAATTTTGCTGCCTCCATTAAATTGAATATTTCATCGAAAGGAACATTTTTAGGACTGATTCAATGTTCCTTGTGCGACATTATGTTGTTTAGAATTAAAGTTATTAGTCATTGTTGGATCTTGTGTCACCCCAACACGTACTTAGTTTATTGGTTGACAATGAAATCCGATTTACTATATGATATTACAAGTCATTGAGAAATAATTTAGAAATGAAACTTCTTTTGTTGACATGAAATAAATATCAAATAGGGAGTGAACCTTGTTTGTCGAACGTATCGAATATATTACTAGTTTTTACAGATCAGGACACAAACGAGTACTTAACGAGTTGGTTCTGTAGATGTAACCAATATTTATTTGATTATGCAATAATGCAATAATAAGATTCCAGAGTCTCATAGTCATACATAAGCTTCAAAATTACATGTGATATCTTGAGGGATTGTCTGAATCTTGTTAATCATATCATAGGATTCATTGAAGAAAAACTTCTCTGAAATTGGTGTATTTGAAGGAATAATTCTGAAACTATGCTATTGCTGAAAGTCATCTTTATATATATTACGAAATTCCGGAAACTTTCTCTATAAAGTAACATCCATAAAAACCTCACAATAACATCCATTATTATTTCATCACCCCAACATAACCCTTCCTTTTAAATTATTTTTATAAAATTCAAATAATATACAATATGAAAATAAATTAAGGTGCAGCGCTTAGCTCTAGTTCGAACGCGGCTCGTCGGTGAAATAGTTTATTGATAGAAAACAAACACAACACCGAAACTCTAGCACGAGTGTTTAAATTTTTCTATTGTTTGGCAGGAAGCCC
>QZGG01003648.1:0-21624 GCA_006409495.1 Sedum album | reverse complement strand
TTATTTTTGGGTGGTGTGATTCGGTCGAGTAAGATTTTTACTCGATCAAATGGGGGGATTAAATTTTTTAAAGTGAATTTAATTTACGTTTTTATGTCGACTTAATCGGTCGAGTAGAATCTTACTCGATCGAATGAAATAGGAAATTCATTTAAATTGATTTAAATCTATATTAATTTAGGTGACGTGACTCGGTCGAGTTGGTGGTTTACTCGATCGAGTGAAAGAATTTATCCCCGGAATTTTCCCAAATAATATTCTACCCACACTTGCATTTTTCCTAATCTAGAAAGCAATAAAGTGCGGAAAAAAATAAATACTTACTGGCCTAGATTAACGTCCTGGCAAGGACGTAGCCGTGTCTTATATAAAGAAACACACTCGAGAAGTCCTTTGCTAGGATCCCTTCTCGAGAGGATATGCTCCACTTCTTAGTTACCCGAACCTCATAGAGATCGAGTTGCTCCACTAGATAGCATTGGTCTCCAGCATGATAAATCTTCAGTCTATGTCCGTTGACCTTAAATGTGTTTCCTTCCTTGTAATAATTCCACGTGTCCGTCGTCAAAAACTTTAGATATCTTGAATGGTCCGGACCACTTGGAACGTAATTTTCCCGGAAATAATCTCAACTAGTGTTGTAGAGTAGCACTTTCGTCTCCTACTGTGAATCTCTTTCAATGATTTTCTTATCGTGCCACTTTTTGTTTTCTCTTTGTAGACTTTCGCGCTTTCGTAGGCGTTTAGTATCTCCTCGAGTTCATGTAATTGAAGAATACGGTGTTCCCCTGCAGCTCTAGCATCGAAATTCATCTTCTTGATAGCCCACATGGCTTTGTACTCGATCTCTACCGGTAAGTGACAAGCTTTTCCGAAAATAAGTTTGTATGGAGACATACCAATAGGGGTCTTGTAGGCTGTCCTATAAGCCCATAGTGCGTCATCTAGCTTCGACGCCCATTCCTTCCTTGCCCCTGAAATGGTCTTTTCTAAAATAGCTTTGATCTCTCTATTCGAAACTTCTACTTGACCACTGGTTTGGGGGTGGTAGGGTGTCGAAATCTTATGATATACTCCATGTTTTCGAAGCATCTTCTCAAGTTGTTTCTCCTTAAAGTGCGTTCCGTTGTCACTAATGATAGTTCGAGGTACACCATATCTAGGAAAAATGATCTTCTTGAATAGTTTCCTTACGGACTTGGCATCGCATGTGGGTGTGGCTATGGCTTCTATCCACTTAGACACATAGTCAACCGCTACTAGAATGTACTTGTTTCCGTAAGATGAAGGAAAAGGTCCCATGAAGTCAATTCCCCATACATCAAAAATTTCTACTTCGAGTATACCCTTCTGAGGCATCTGATCTCTCCTCGAGATGTTTCCCGATCTTTGGCAAGCGTCGCACGATTGAACATACTTATGAGCATCTTGAAAAATAGTTGGCCAATAGAATCCCGACTGCATTACTCGAGCGGCTGTTTTGGATGTGGATCCGTGTCCTCCCGAGAATGAAGAATGACAATCGCTTAAGATTCTATGTTGATCTTTTTCTGCTACACACGTACGATATATGCCATCGACTCCTAACTTATAAAGATAAGGCTCGTCCCAATAGTATCGAGTAGCGTCTCGGAGAAATTTCTTCTTTTGTGCATACGTGAACTCTGGTGGTAGTGTTCCACAAACAAGATAGTTTACAAAATCTGCGTACCGAGGGTCTTTGTCTTGAGCTGAGTCTATAGATAACAAGTATTCTCCTAGGAATGAATCTTTGATAGGGTCTCCACTTCCTTTATCCTCTAAGGTAGTCTCGAGTCTAGATAAATGGTCGGCTACTACGTTCTCGACTCCTTTCTTGTCTCTGATTTCTATGTCGAACTCTTGCAATAAAAGGATCCATCTAATAAGTCTTGGTTTTGCATCCTTTTTGTTCATCAAGTATTTGAGTGCTGCGTGATCCGAGTAAACAATGGTCTTTGATCCGACGAGGTATTGTCTGAATTTCTCGAATGCATAAACTACCGCTAACATCTCCTTCTCGGTTGTTGTGTAATTTTCTTGGGTTGCATTGAGTGCCTTGCTCGTGTATTGAATGACATGAAGACGTTTATCAACTCTCTGTCCGAGGCATGCTCCAATCGCTCCGTCGCTTGCATCGCACATTAGTTCGAACGGTAAATCCCAATTTGGTGCTCGAACGATCGGGGCAGTTGTGAGTAACTTCTTTAACGTCACGAACGCTTCATGACATTTATCATCGAACACGAACTTAACATCGTTAGCGAGAAGGTTTGTGAGTGGTTTTGCTATTTTCGAGAAGTCTTTGATAAATCTTCTGTAGAATCCGGCGTGTCCGAGAAAGCTTCTAATACCTCGTCATCCTTAGGCGGCGGCAGCTTTTCGATCACCTCGATTTTGGCCTTGTCGACTTCAATTGCTCGTTTCGAAACTAGATGTCCGAGCACTATTCCTTCTTGAACCATGAAATGACATTTCTCCCAGTTTACAACTAGGTCCATTTCGATGCATCGAGCTAGAACTTTGGATAGATTCGATAAACAATCGTCAAACGAGTCTCCGTAAACTGAAAAATCATCCATAAAAACTTCCATAGTCTTCTCGAGGTACTCGGAGAAAATGGACATCATACACCGTTGAAAAGTTCCCGAGAGCATTGCATAACCCGAAAGGCATTCTTCTATACGCGAACGTTCCATATGGACATGTGAACGTGGTCTTCTCTTGGTCCTCGGGGTGGATAGGTATTTGGAAAAATCCACTATACCCATCGAGGAAACAAAAGTACTCGTGCCCGGAAAGTCTTTCCAACATTTGATCCACGAATGGAATAGGGAAATGGTCTTTTTTAGTTGCTTTATTAAGTTTTCTATAATCGACACACATCCTATATCCGGTTACGGTTCTAGTGGGGATTAATTCATCATTTTCGTTTTTAACTACGGTTAATCCTCCTTTCTTTGGAACGACGTGGATTGGGCTAACCCAATCTGAATAGGGGATCGAGTATATGATTCCTGCATCTCTAAGTTTTGTTATTTCTTTCAGAACAACTTCACCTAATTTGGGATTTAGTCTCCTAAGAAACTCCCTAGATGGTTTTGCGTCATCGCATAAACGAATCCTATGCATGCATACGTCGGGACTAATTCCTTTTAAATCATCTATAGAGTGTCCTATAGCATCTTTATGTGTACGTAAAACATGCATGAGTTTCATAGTTTCATTTTGATTTAGCAAAGCACTTATAATTACCGGCGAATTTTTTTTTGAAACTAAAAATTTGTACCTTTGCTTGAGTTGCTTATGATTGAATGATTACATGTAAGTTCCTGCTCGGTCAATTCTGCTCGATCAAATTCTGCTCGACCGAAAATGACTCGGTCGAGTACTCGGTTTCATCCATGAGATTCGACATATTTTCATCTTTATTTCCTTCACTTTCAAGAATTGTTAGCGCGGAAATATTAACTATATCACTATTTGAAATATTAGCATCAAACAAATCACAATCCAAAGAACAAGTAGGTGCTTTCATCATTTTAGAAAGATAAAATTTTACCTTGTCCTCACCTAGGTCCAACTCGATTGAACCATCGCCACAATTTATCAATGCCTTGACTGTGTTTAAAAATGGTCTTCCCATAATAACAGGAATTTCGGCATAAGGGTTATCATCCATTTCTAACACATAAAAATCCACAGGAACATAGAATTCTCCAATTTTAACAGGCATATCTTCTAACACACCAATTGGTACTCGTTTAGACCTATCAGCTAGTCTAAGAATTAAAGTGGTGCTAGAAAGTTCTCCTATTCCTAATTTTTCATATAAGATAAATGGCATTATGGAAACTCCTGCTCCTAGATCACATAAGGCATCATCAATATTTATATCTCCTACGACGATCGGTATAGTGAATGAACCATAATCTTTTTGTTTCTTAGGCATCTTACGTTGTATTACGGCACTAGAATTAGGTCCTAAGGCAACATGGTCTACATCACATAATTCACGACGATGAGTTATAATATCTTTTAAAATTTAGCATAGGTGGGCATTTGAGAAATTACCTCTGAAAATGGTAGAGTGATGCTAAGCTTTCCGAGAATTTCAGCAAACTTCTTGAATGCGGCTGTTTCTTTTACCTTCTTTTGTCTGTTTGGGAATGGAAGTGGTGGAACGTAAGGTGGTGGTGCTACGTAAGGCGGCTCACTTTCCTTGTCCGTGGCTTCCTCTTCCTGCTCGGGCTGCTGAGTGTTACTCGGTTCATCTTGCTCGGCTGAATTTGTTGGTGCTTTCTTTGGTCTTGGTCCTTCAAGCTCCTTACCACTCTTCAAAGTGATAGCGCTTACGTCGGTTGAGTTTATTTCGGGTTGAGAAGGAAGTTTTCCGGGATTCCTTGAATGCGTTGAAGCGAGTTGCGCAAACTGTGTCTCAAGCATCTTCTGTTCGGCTTTTTTGTTGGAGTTCCGCGAAGATATTCTGAATGTCTTTGCTCTGTTGTGCTTGAGTAGCTATCATTTGAGTCATTAGTTGCGCTAAGGTAGGTTCCTCGGATTTCTTGTCTTCCTTCCTTTGGTTGAAATTTGATTTGTGCTCGGGCCGTAGTTCTGACTCGAGGCTTGGTTGCTCGGGTAGTCTCCTCTAGCTTGGTCTCGTGGAAAGTATTGAGACTTACCTGGGTTTTGGTTATTATACCCTTGAGTAGGGTATGGTGGTTTCAAATCTGAGTAGAATCTAGTCTGCCTTTGTTGAGGGGGTACGTAGGATCCTTGTCCTCGAGCTATGTAGCTAACGTCTTCTCCTCCTTTAGGTCCGTAAGCTTCTTCAGTGTGCTCGCTAACCTCGTAGACGTTTGATTGTGTTTTCTTCTTATCTAAGTTAAGGTTAGAAAGGGTTTGCACTAAAGAGTTAACGGTTTTTGAAAGGTTATTAAAGTCGGCTTTCGTGACTGAATTCGTACTCGGCTCAAGTTCCTCCTTCTTTAGATGGTTTCGGTCTCCACCCCATTGGTGGCTGTTCCATGCGAGTTTCTCTATAACCTTGAATCCTTCGCTCGCGGGTAGTCCCATGATGCTTCCTCCGCTTCCTTGATCCATGCGTAATCGACTATTTCGTCCATTCCATCGTAGAACATCGACAACAATTCCCATTTGTTATATCCATGATGAGGACATTCGCGTTGAAGTCCTTTGAATCGTTCGTACGCTTCATAAAAAGATTCATTGTTGCCTTGCACAAATTTGTTAATTCTATCCCTAATACGTTTTACCTTTGCAGGGGGAAAATATTGGTTTACGAAAGCTTGGGCTAAGGCGTCCCATGTCTTGAATGTGTTTGGCTCGTGTCCTTGAAGCCAATCTTTCGCTCCATCGGTTAAAGAAAATGGAAATAGCTTCATGTAAACTATTTCTCGAGGTACTCCTGCAAATTTATACGTACGGCATAATTCAGTAAAATTATTAAGATGAACGTGAGGGTTACCGTATCCGTCGAATGATTCACTCTTGATCATTTGGATGAGTCCTCCTCGAAGTTCAAAGTCATATCCTTCTTCATTGGAATGCGAATGGGAGAATCATAACTTCCAATGGTTGGAGTTATGTAATACTCGGCTGGTTGCTCGACCTCAGCCCCTGCTCGAGCTGCTCCTTGCGGTCGAGTTTGATTTTCCATATCTGGTCGAGTAGATGATTTGTTCTCGGTTTCTTCGGTATTGTCCAAGGGAAATTCCACGAAGTTGAGGTTAAAGGTCTAGAAGATCTCGAAGAGCTAGAACTTGAATTTGTGACGTCCACTTGCACCTTTTTCTTCGCTTTAGAGTTTGATTGCATTCACCTACAAAAAGATGAATTTTAGTAATAGCTAGAAAAATAAGCAAATGAAAGTTTTTATATTATTACTATATTTTTTTATTTATATTTTTTTTTATTAGATTTCGAGTGACTCGAAATCTAGAACTAAAAATTAAACTAGTGAAAGATTTTAAAAACTAAAAACTAAACACCGTTCCCCGGCAACGGCGCCATTTTGACCGTGCAATTTAGATGTAGATATTCCAACACGCAACTCAAAAGAATTTATAGAACTAGGGGTGACCTAGTGTCGAACCCAAGGGAACAGTGGAGTCAAGTTATATTTCAAACTCGATTACTAGCTTTTAATTCTTTACACTCGATTACTAGCTTTCAATTTAGTTCTTAAGTGTTTTATTTATTTCAAAGGCAATATTATTTATTCAAAAGGCAATATTTAAAGAAAAGGTTTTGTTATCAAATATTAAAAACTATGACAAGGATGAGAATCCTCCACTAATACTTATGGTTTCACTCGAGCAAGATATAGATTATAGTTATGAATTTCCTTCTTGATGACAATTTAATCTAGAACGTATAGTTATATTATAATATAAATCCTCACTCCCGAATGTTAGATTCGCACGTAAACATCTACTCGACTAGCTTCATTCCTCCCGGTGTTTTCACTAATCTGTCCAAATACGCTTATTAATACATTCATGCACCAAATATACTCGTTGCTCCCGCTTTGCTAATATACTCGATCTAATGGTTGTATTGATTCTAAAATAATCTAAGTTCACCTCCCGGTCCTTCCCTAGAAAATACTACTCGACCTTCTCTTCTAGACGTTTTGTCAGGACACCTAGACGTAGTGCTCGGGTATGATTCAACACACATAATAGTCATACAAGAATTGATTCATGTAAATTAGATAAACATGTTCTAGTTATTCATAAGCATTAAGGATTCATCAAATCCCCATCATAAGGAAACTACTCACTCATCTCGAGTGATAATGCAAACATGTTCAAACGATTGTAAGTAAAACGATTGTAAGTAAAACAAGAGTAAATTTTAGAAATTCTCAGTGACTGATGATCCACGGTCGAGCTCCAAGCTGCTGCTATCTCCTCGTTATCTCGAGTACAAAATTAAGTTGAACAATCTTCTATAATTCAAACGGTCTCCTGAGCTCTCTCGGCTCCTTCTTCTTCTTCTTCTTCACTTGGTTACTCGACTTCAATCAATCACTTGGTCGGGTAGGGTCTCTGCCCTCCTCCCTTTGCTCGGTGTCCCTTGTGATGTTTATAAAGTGAAGATCAATCAAAGGGACGAGTGGATGAAAGGTCTTGCTTTAACTCCTGTCATAAATGGTCGAGTAAATTGAAAGGTCTTCTTATCCACTTGTATTAAATCACTCGAGTGGAATGAAAGGTCTAGCTTATCCACTCATTAAATGGCTCGAGTAAATGAAGGGAAGCCATACGAAGAGTCTTGGTCACGTGATGACTTGCTCGAGCAGTGCAATCGGTCGAGTAACATGAGTCTTTAGCTGTTCTAGCTCGGGTCAAGTACTTCAGTGCACTCGGTCTAAGAATCGCAGAAATGCTTCCAATTATGTCTGATTTAGGATGAATTCACGTGCTTTTCCTCATATTTCCATTTGTGCTACTTCGTAAGGCTGGAATCGTGTTTTTTACCTGAAACATCAATCAAAGTATCAAAAGTAATATATTTTACATTATAATCATAGGAAATATGCATGAAAGTAGGGCTTAAAATAGACATTTCTAACACTGATCAATGTTCAACCAAAATTGATCCGAACATCTCCAAACCGTTCCAAATAATATTAGGAAGCCTAGATACGAATTAGTACCACAAAAACTTTGATCGGAATATGTGTATGAATTAGGAAGCCTTGACAGGACACTAATTTGTATGAAATTTGATTTACGAAAGTCGATGATAAAGTATACATTCATGGGGGTTTTTTAAACGGGTATATGTATGTTTTACTAAACGAACTCATCGTTGCTTGCACACTATCTGGTACACTTTTCTGTTCCTTACTTTTCACACACGCACTTAACCCAATCATACTTTTAGTTTCAAGAAAAAAGAATCTATCGTTCTCTGTGGGATCGACCCTTACATAGCCGTTGTACTAGTAGAGAAAGAAAGATTAATTTGACGCGTACAACGACACGCGTTCAAATCGCATTATGGTTCTTCATGCCAAATTGGATGATTGTTAGGTGATTTGTGAGTATTTCTTTTTTGAAAAATGAGACTATAACTCATCCTTTAAGATAGCCTAGGGGTTTAAAGGCTTGTTGCATGTGCTAAATGCATCCGTGATTCCTACAAAAGTGAGTTAGGAGTAATTAACATTGTAATTACATTTTCGTGATGAGGAATATATTACTGGTGTTGATGATCCATAAGATTTGTTATGCTGTTGATTGCCATATCTTATTTAGCATTCTTATACGACTTGCGCTATACTTGTTCGCCCGAGTCAGTCGGCCAAAAAGTGACTCGCCCGAGTCACCTTTGTCTCAGTCGGCCTTATGTAGCTCTGTACATGTGACTCGCCTGAGTTACTTGTGGTGTAAGCCCGAGTCAAAAAGTGACTCGGTCAACGGCAGGCAAAAATTTGGATTATAAATAGAAAGAGATGAATTTTGAAGAAAAAGTGTCCTGATTTTGAGAGAGAAGCCCTAGAGGTTTTGGAAGGAAATCAAGGATTCAAGCTTGTAGATCATCACCAAATTTCAAGAGATCCTCATCACTTTTCCATTTTTATCTTCATTTTCATGTATTTCTTTGATGTTTTCAACATGTTTAAGCTCTATATGAGTTAAGTGTTAGGATAAAGAGATCTTATGGATCTCCTAGGCTAGGGTTAGCATGTAAACAACTATTTTGATCTATTGAATGAAGTTTATTTTGATGTTTTGTGAAATAGATTTATGCTTGTTATTGTGCCCTCTATATGTTTGATAAAATACTCTTGAGACTATCTTATGAGTAATGATATTGAAATGTGCAATGATGATTGAAACAATGATGTCCAGTATCCATTGCATGAATCTATGTGATCTTTCATGCATGAGAATGATGTGGATCATGTAGATAGGTTTTTAATTTTAAAAACTCTTATGATGCCGATCAAAAGATCTAAAGGTTGAGATTATGGGATATTAGGAGATACACGGTTCAATATAGCGGTGGTTTGAGAACCGTGCACTAGTACATAATAGTTATTTAATAGCGCTTGTAAATAAGCGCTATAAAAAACACACTTTTAACAGCGCTTGAATTAATAAGCGCTGTTGTAAGGTAAATAAACACAGCGTTTTAAGAGGAAGCGCTATCAAAAGTTTAGTACAACACTTATTCATATAAGCGTTGTTTAACGTTCTACTTTTAACAGCGTTTAATGGTATAAGCGCTGTTGAAAATCTTAATTTAGACAGCGCTTATATGAAAAGCGCTATTATTACTATACGACAACGCTTTTATTATAAGCGCTGTCTAAAAATAATGAATGTGTGTAACTGCGGATTTTTATTTAAATTTTTTGAAACAAAGTTAAAATAATAATGCTCTGGTTTTTTAACTTATTAAAGCGCTTGATACGGAACAGAGGATGCTAAGTTTTTAGAACAAAATGGATCACCCAAGAAGGTGCACGTTAGAGGTGCATTTTAGCAGTTTTTGAGCTCCCGGTGTCAGAATTGGGCCCATAATATTTCGTTTCGAATTTTATTTCTTAATATTTTTATTATTTTCGTTTTAGTATTTTATTATTGTGAGACAGCTGATTTTGTATATATTATGATGACAAGATATAGTTTTACAACAGTGGTAACAATGCTAAATACTGTAAGTGTGGTAACCTGCCATTCAATCTCCATTCTACTTAACTCAACCAATATTCATTTAATTGAGTTATTATTCATTTAGTTCAATAAGTATCACATTATATTTCTTGCTTATTTATCATTCTTTTAGTTTGTTCGTAGTTCATAAAAGTCTAACCTGTTATAAATGTGGTTTTATTAGGTTGGATGACCTTTGGCATTTGAGACTTTCAATGCCTCTTTATTAAGTAATTATCTCCTTGTACTACTATATAATGATTTTGGATGTATGATAAAGATCAATGAAAAAAAAAGATCAATGAAAATCCTCCATATCTCCTCCCTTACAACATGTCTCTTTACATTTCATTTCTTTATGTTTCTTCATATTATAATACGTTATCAGCACGAATTGCTCAAGGTAAGAGGTTAAGGTAAGTGACCGGTAAGGGGTGTGATGTTGATATCATTTGAGTCATGTATTGAAAAATCCAGCATTGCAAAACTAATTTCTTAACATCGTATTTTCTCATTTTACATAAGTGTTGTGTATACATAAATTTAATCTTTAATTTCCCTGAAGTGGAATCATAAGAAAGTAATTTTTAATGATAATGATTGATTCACTCGAAGTTGAATCACATATCTATGTAATTTAATTTTTCCTGAAGTGAAGTCGTTGAGATAAAATTTAATTATGTTTATACGATTTGATCCCCCGAAGTGGAATCATATGACTACTGTAATTTTTATGTTTGGCTCCCTTGAAATGGAGTAAACAATTTAATATATTGTTAATATTAGATTCTCTTGAAGCAGAATCACATTTTACTGTTATGACTGATTCCCCCGAAGAGGAATAGAAAAAAGTTGCACTTGAAGTGCTACACGATTATTTAAATTTTTGTAACTTGATTCCCCCGTAGTGGAATCATAGACGTAAAAATTTAATAATTATTTACCGTTTGATTCACTTGAAGTGAAATCAAACATATGTAATTCATTTAGCCAAGATTTATTCTCCAGAAGTGGAATCATCACCGACTATTTGATTACAATTTAATTCTAATGAAGTGCAATTTAATAAATTAAATGCCCTTGAAGCGGAATCATTACATTTTATTTATTTGGGATTTAAATATCCTTAAACACGATAAACGTGTAAATCTCAAAGTGATTACACAAATGTTATATTTGTAATATTTCCCTATAGTGGAATCATGCACATTTCTATAATCTCTTAGATGTGGAAAAATACACATGTAACACCAGAAATGATTATATTAGATGGGGAAAGGTTCAAATGAGAACCTATTTTAAAATGAAAATTTAGAACTAATGTGAGCCTTAAGATGTAGGAATTAAATGGTTTGGATTGATGACCCCATTAATCAAATATTAATTATTTTTAGTGATGAAAGGGCACACTTGTCATTTCAGATCAATATAATTAATAAATGGATTATTTTAAATTGCATAAAAAAAATTAGTTTATATAATTTATTTTAAAATTTTAAATTACTGGATATAAAAAGTGCATCACTAAATACTTTAAAAGTGCATCAATTTTTTAATAAAAAGTGCATTACTAGAAATTTCAAAAATGCATTAAAATTTAAAAAATTGCAATAATTTTTTTAATATGCAGACATTGTAATGCACTTTTTAAAAAATATTTTAATGCACTTTTTAAAAAATATTTTAATGCACTTTTTTAAAATATTGTAACGCACTTTTTTAAATATTGTAATGCACTTAAAAAAAAATATTTTAATGCACTTTTACAAAATATCGTCATGCACTTTTTTTATAAAAATATATTAATACACTTTCAAAAAATCATTAATTATCAATTATAAAAATTGAATTGCAAAGTGTGCCCATCATATTGATTGATGATAGTAATTATCATATTAATAATATCATTAATCACATTCATTGAATTGTTTGATCGTGTGGTTTATATTAGTTCTAAGTTTTTATTTTAAATGTGGTTTGTACCGGAACCAAACCCATATTAGATGTATATGATATATCTTTCAATTCTCCTAAAGAGGATATTGTATACGCAAGACCTGAAGTTTATGCAAGTTGATTTCTTTGACGTATAATTTTTAATATACTTAAAGTGAAGCAAATAGAAATATTTATATGATTGAATTTATTTTCATTTAACCATCTTTAAGAGATATATAATACAACAAGTGTATCATTTTCAAAAGTGAATCCAGGTATTTTATAAGAATGTGTTCTCCTAAAGTAGACACACAAAAATAAATTATTTGTGAACACTCTTTTAAGAGAATTATATACATGTATTATTTCCTGAAGAAAATCCATGTACATTATTATTCTTATGTATATTTCACTCCTGAAGAGCATGTATGTATATTTCACTCCTGGAGAGTATGTATGTATATTTCTCTCCTGAAGAGATAGAAGAGATAAAGATTAAAGTTTTACTCCTAGAAGTGAGTATATTTTATTAATATTTTCTATTTGTTAAATATTTTTATGTTTATATTTATATTATCTTGTGATTCAAGTGGAAGTTATATACTCCAGAAGAGTGAATGTATTATCTTACATGTAGATAAATGTAAAATATTATTCCCTGAGAGCAATATGGTCACCACTCCAGAAGAGTGATACATGTCTCTCAAAATAGATGAATATAAATATATCATTTCAAGTGTAAATTTGTATAATATATTTACTCCTGAAGAGTAATATGTATATTTTGAAATCCTTGTAAGTAATACATTACTCCCTGAAGAGAGTGTAAATAAGATAACCATTAGAAATGCATAATGAGAAGTCAAGTGCTTCTGCTTGATATCACTAACCAGAAGTTTAGTGGAAAGTAATTTTCTTTCTTTGTGGCAAGTTTGAGTTAGTTGCCGGATGATCTGTTGATCTGAAAGATCACCAAAAGTTCACATGAACACCCACTTAAGAACCCGCAGTTCTTCTCAAATGGTGACTTGGCATGATCGGCATGTAAACTTGGCAAATTTACATGGATTATTTATAATATAAGTAAACGCAAATCTCTTATGTTCCTGAAGGAACCACAATGTGAACTCATTATCTAGTTAAGCCAATTAAATAATTGGCTAGACTATATAGAGAAATTACACTAAAGTTTAAATTCAAATTTATCATGGTTGAATGAGTATTAGTAGTTCATATAACGTTGCAAAATGACCCAGTGCAGTCATGAATATTGCGAATATGTATCGAAATTATTACTCATATAATCAAGTTAACTTCCTTAGATTTTGAGAAATGCAACTTCAAAATTGAGGATTTTACTTGACTCATATCAACCATAAAATAAATATTTTCCACAAGTATCTCCGGAAGAGAACTTGAAATTATGTGCAATGAAATGTTCACATTCCTCCTCCACAAAATTCAATTGAAGACCACAAATAGTGTTGGAAATCATGTGGGGTTTGAGCCCTCACCAATCATTTAGTATCAAGAGCAAATTAATTTGGAGCTCGATATTGTGATTGTTAAAATTTAAATTTCCAACGTAGGAGGAGAAGAAAATGAGATAGTTAAGAAGGAAATGGAATAGTTCTTCCATATTATCCTTTTAGGAGATGTAAAAAATTTCTTATCAACCTTAGATCCAAGAACGCAAATGTGAGTTTGAACCTAATACTAACCGGATGCGTTTACAGAAGCCAAAAGTTACGAAATCACATATGCATTTTGAAAATGCACCAGCAGCTTGTTTGGAGATTCTTGAAGTAACTCCAAATTTAAATTATTTAAGACACATTGTATTTGTGGAAAACCACTAGGATCTAACGGTATACTTCCTTGTAAGTGGAAGAAATATATGCGAAGTAAAAAGATGTCGATAAGTTACATGAGTTCATAAAGGAAAACTCCAGAAGAGATTTCTTTTGACTAGGAAATGAACAAAGATATTGACGATAATTTGATATATCGCCAACACCAGTGTTGGATAATTGAATAAGTGTAAATCTAGTTATATCTTTGCATTCAAGTTCTTCTAAGAAGATGATCATGATCCCAAAACAAATATCGATGTCAAAGTAACTGAAAGAGCTGGATACTTTAAGTAAATTAATGTCGTTTGTTTGGACCTGAAGCTCCAATATACAAAGTGTAAACCAGTAAGCTTTGGTTGGGTGTTTACACAAATGTTGGAATATAAGAAAGCTATATGGTACAAAGTCAAACTGGTTGCACGAAATTTTACTCATAAGTTTAAAGTGAATTTTAGAAAAGCTATTCACCATTAGTTGAATAACGCATCAATTACTATTATTTTTAGTTGCTTAATCATTGAGACATATAATGCAACTTTTGGATATGATAATGCATATATGCATTTGTAGATAAAGACATGTACAAGACATCCCCGAAGGATTAATAAATGCGCAAAGCATTACATCAAAACTAGAATTACGTCTAGAACGTTAAGTTGAGGGGGAGTGTTATGATTGTACTCCTTTTCCCTCCCTTTGTTTTTATCCCATCAGGTTTTTCAAAGGAAAGGGTTTTAACGAGGCAATTCATACGCTCAGACCAAACGATTTCTTTCCCCTGTATGATAGGTCCTGAAGTACCATATCATGAAGAATCTAGTATCAAGTTAAGAAAATGTTAATTTGAGGGGGAGACTTACATCTGTACTCTTTTTCCTACATCTTGGTTTTTCTCCCAACTGGGTTTTTCCAAGACAAGGGTTTTAACGAGGCGGATCAAAGGAAGTATAATTTACTCAGGTCATCCAAAGGGGGAGTGTTATAAATGTGGTTTTATTAGGTTGGATGACCTTTGGCATTTGAGACTTTCAATGCCTCTTTATTAAGTAATTATCTCCTTGTACTACTATATAATGATGTTGGATGTATGATAAAGATGAATGAAAATTCTCCATATCTCCTCCCTTACAACATGTCTCTCTACATATCATTTCTTTATGTTTCTTCATATTATAATATGATGTAAAATATAATAAAAATGTTTGCATAAACGGGTTTGACCACTATAGTAACTGATTAAATAGTGTTTTTTTAGAAAAAAGAATGAGTAGTGTTTTGTTAACATATCATTCATAATGGTGGTTTAATGAATGTACACGTTATAAATGTTGTTTTCTATTATTAATATATTTTATTTCTATGTTGTTTATATAACAAATTCCAACATAAAACAATTGATAGTTTCAAAAAGTCAATGATACCAGAGTTGAATTGATTCATTTGTGTTGAATTAGAAAAGCAGATTATATTTCACAAATTTTGTTTTCATTTCTGTATCTCTCATTGAATTATTAGTCGTTTTTTTATGTACCTGACCCATTCCCATGGAAAAAATCTAAATTGAAGAATTTGATTATGATCATGACATAAAGCATAAAACATAAAACATAGTGTTTCTAGCCACATAAACATGTCCAGTGGCCGTTCGCATCCATCATACATACACTTTCCTTACCCATCTTTTTACAATTTTCTTCACAACCAGGCACGCCACAAGTATGAACATCACGAGTTTTTCTGCTTGAAAAATTAGCTGCAGACGTTTCCGGAACTTGCGAAGCAACGACAAGAAGAAGAAAAGCAAAGCAGCATATCCACTTCTTAGTCATCCCTTTGCACTCCATTAGTTTCTTTGTTTTTTTCTCTATGTTTGGGACATTAAACAATGTAATTTGTTATCATATTTATAGCTGTTATTTCTTACGTGTTTGGAGGATTAGGCATTGAATTCTTATTTGATTTCCCATAAATTAAATGAGAAAATCAGCTATATCTGTCAGGTATCTTTCTTAATTTCATCACATATATCGCATTGAAATATTTTGGGTATACGGCAGAAAATATATTGGAAAAGAATCCAACACAAATGGTATGTTTTGGTGTATGAAATCACAATAATATATTTACCAATTATCTCAATATATTGTCTTATTTATCTAACCAAATTCAAATACAAGTAATACTTCTTTGAATTTTAACTAGTTTATTTGTTGTGGATTTGAAGTACTTTATTTAGACAATGGTTACCTAGCTCTACAGAAAATGTTGTCAGTTTAAAGTATTTTAATCAAACTGATTTTAAGTTAAAGTTTTTGCTTTTCAATATTATACAACTATGCATATTTTATGTCATAAGTTTATTGGTTTAATTACAAAAAAGTGGTTGACTATCATTTCTTTTCAATTAACTATTACGATCAGGTGACGGTTCTTTATAAACGAAGAAAAAAACTATTTTAAATATAAAGGGCAGATTTGTAAATTAACTTATAAATATATTTAAAGTTTATCATTTATTGTTTTGATTCCTTAGTTTTATTAACCGACTGATAATTTGTGATTTAGTCAATTTCATAACAAATTTTTAAGGTAAGTGATTAACAATTTCCAAAAGATTCAAATATTTAAATCAATATATTTGATTCATTAAAAGTATCAGATTTTTTATCTTTCGGCTACGAATTATTCAGATAATTATTTCTTTTTATCTTTCGGCTAAGAAAACTAGGACGAGAACCATTTGTTTCTTCTCAATAGTTGTTTATCTACATTTTCCCTTTCGTCCTTTTGCGTTCTATGTAATGGGATAACAATAAACCATTAGATGTTAAAAATTGAATGCATATTTTGTGAAAAAGGTTGAGAAATTTTTTAATTCAATACTTGGTACTGTAAGATTCAAGAATCATGTTGTGTTAAATCATGAACCGTTGCTTTTAAGATTTATAGTTCATTATGTGATACCTTATGGTTCATGAATCATGCGGCATCAAATATTGAACCTTTGTTCTAACAATTGGTTCATGGGTCTAATGGTTTTAACTTAATTAACCTGAAATATGCTAGCCTAATTTAAACAAATTTCAACAGTGATTACGAAACCTAATTAACTTTGTTTATGCGACACAACATAGTAGTCAATCATGATCTAAGATTCAATTTTACTTACCTGTTGAGTTGTAAGTAGAATGAATCGATTGGTTTTGAGATCGCGTCGAGCTTTTGGGGGTCGTGGCGACGGTTTGAGGTACGCAAAATTTCTGATTTCGATTATGAAATCAGAGTGGAAACCAATCGCTTCCATATACTGAATTTTAGGAACCGATAGATTTTTTATTTTCCATGACTAATTTACCCTCATATTGATGCTTTTATTATATTTAATATTTTAATTTTTAACGGACTTAATTTAATGTCATTAAGAGTAAAGTAGGGAGTGAGAAGTCTAAAATTTTCTTCTTAAAATCAGTGGTCACATTTAATAGATATTTATTGAATTGCTAAATATTATCATTTTAGAAAAATTCGAGATAACTATACAAAATTCAAACCCGATGACTGACACTGGAATGTTTTTTAACATAGCAGTATAAAATATTTGCTTTGAGTCACATAAAAATTGAGTTACACTATTTGGCTTCTGCATTTTTGTGTGCACCAGATTGTGCCACGTGTTTGCATTTTTGAAATGCACATGTGAGTTGCACATGACAAATGCACACGTGAGTTGCACATGCTCATTAATGCGCTGGCACAATCTGGTGCGTCCAAAATGCAAACAGTAAATGCAATCAACAAATGCAAAGAGGGATTCATGGATCCATGAAAAGGTGGGGGTTCCACATGATACTTTCCCTACTTTGTTATGCACATGTTTCTAGAATATGTGTATATATATCAGGAAACCACCACAGGTCATGAATTTAGTTAAAGATGGTTTATGATCTCAACCATACGCAGCATATGCCAAGTGCATTTACAAAGCTAGGTGAACTTACTTAATGGATCATCCTATTAGGAAATATATAACTGTTACTCTATCTTCTCCTGGGCCGACGACATAGATGATATATACAACATCTCCCAATGCAATGAACGATAGTGATGCAGACAGTAATGACAACTGCAGTGATCAATCGATGAGTAAAATTTTCATCACTTTCTTCTGGTGGAAATTCTGGGAACTTGAGTGTTGTATTGGGAGATAAGGAACCTGGTTAAATAAAAATAAGTTATTGCACAATTTAAAATGAAGTTACAGTTTCTATACCTAATGGTATAATGCTGAACGGCTTACAGTTGTATGAGCCCCATCCTAACTTTCTGTTATTCAAATCGTATTCAATGAGCTTGTCTTTAAGCACAATAGCTGCAAAAAAATTATACATTATTAATCAAGCAAATTCAATTGCAAATGAAAGTATCACAAGGAAATGCGCAAAACCTCCTAAACTGTTGAACCCATCATCAGATTTCACTATTCCTATGCAAGTGTGACTTGAATCATTCTGCATTTGAATAACACAATGCTTAGTTAAGTAAAATGAAAATAGATAATATTGTTATAAAAGTCACATTAATTGTGGATATCTAATTTCCTATGCAGAATAAGTAACTTACTGCAACCAAGTAAGTTTGAGGAAGCAGTAAAATCGTTGAACCACCCTTCATGTTCATGTTAATCGTTGGGAATTTGTGCATCGACCTAGCTAGTAATGATCAACACAAATAAATATTACTCGCATATATACTGTGTTTAAGTAATAGAATAGCGTGCCTTTTGTGAATAATTACTCCACCTTTCAATAATATTTGTGGTACAGCAAAGTAGATACGGATAGCCTCCATTAGACCAAGAAAGATTGACTGTATTGGATATCTGCGAGAGAAAATTGAAATACATATGTGAAGATGCAGTAAAGGTGGAATAAAAAAACAAAACATGTTCAAATAAATAATAACTCACAGCAGCTATTACGGGGTAGTATGCCTCTGGCACAAGAGACATCAGAGTTGAACCTGCATCTATAGTTGTACCTTGATTGTGTGAATTTGTAAAGGCACTTGGATCTATCAAAAGGTTGTTTCCATCAACCATAATGCTCTCAATTTCAACTCTATAGAAAAACCTATAATCATTACTGAAAGTATTCAGAGGCACAAACAAACATAGTTTAGTTTTGTAATTAAACATGCAAACAATTTTAAAGTTGTGCTTACCAAGATAGATCTAATGGAGTGTAACTCATTCTAGATAGCTTCACTGCTTCTCCTAACATTAGGAATCCGCCACCGTGTAATTGTCCTGACAAACAATGCGAAATTATTCCTTGAAATCTGCCTTGAGGTTCGAATTGTCTGATAATTGATGCTTTCTCGTGGCTGAGTGCTAAAACCCCATCACTATAAAAATTTCCTCGCACTTCAGTAGCACACCTGTTTGACATTGGCATAGATGTCAGAAACTGAAAATTAAATTAAGAACCCTAGACTATTATTCTTTCAATCAAGAAATCCTAAACATAAATTTATCAGTCAGTTAACCAATGTCAAGAACCAACACAAACAGAAAAGAAACCAGTAACCTAAGCCTCTAGAAAAACCAACAATTGCAGAATATTTGTGAACCATAAACTTAGGAGAGTACCATTAAACAGAAACTTATCAGTTATAAAAAAGATCCTTGTTGGAGTAGTGACTTATAGTTGAGTTACTTACCCATACACCAGGTATGCAAGTACTTCGTACGAAGTTGCCTCTGGCCCCTTCATCTTTAGACGTAAAATATCCGAAACATAGAATCCCGACGATCCTCTTCCATCTGCATATGTGACCGAGTACGGGCACAGTTCGTCTGGGTGGTGACATTTTTTTGAAGTGGGGAAAGTTGTACCACACAATTTGTCTCCACACCTCAATGTTGAACCAGTTAATGAATTGTATGGACGGTAGACATTCCATAATGAAGGCTGCTCGAACTGTGAAAAATAGAGAATAAGATATTATACATCTGTGTTACTAATGCACGTACGAACTCGGCTGATTTTGAAGTCCCATAAGTTAGGTTATTGAAGTGTAATCACAACATTGTTTATAACTAATATAGGTCTGTGAAGACACATGATATAATCTGTTATGAAATTGTGGGGTAGGACCGTAGGAGGACTAAGAATCTTTGTAATTCTAGTTCTGATGAATGTATATAAGCCTGAAACAGGACCTAGACACCAAATTAAAATAAAGCCTAAGACTGACCGGAGAACCCAGAGATTTAAAGAACTCCAAATTAAACAAAAACCTAAACTAAAACCATGCACTGTCCCCAAGATTTAAAGAACACCAAACTGTCATGCTATACACTCTTGGATGTGAGCTATTTTGCAAACCAAAATCAGTAAAAGCCATTGCAGTGCATTATATAACAAAACATGCACTACTTCTGTACTCCACCTCCTCTGTGCCCAAAAATACAATTCAGCATCCTAGTCGATGTATCAACCTTTAGAGAGGTGACATTAGAGACTGACTTAAAGTTGCCCCCATACCACAGAGAGCTTCAGATAAAGCAAGACACGACAAAGCTGAGAGTAAGAGTCATCTAAATTCTCACTGGTCTCTCCATTTTTCTTGGCACTAGAATCCATCATTTTTAATATATCAGAGGCTATATCTGTAGATTTTGCAGGTGGTAAGTCGAACATCCTTCATGCAACCATTAACTCCATATATATAAATCTAACATCCAGTTAACTATATAATTTTTGAAGAATGCCTTCATATGCAACTCAAAGTATAGGCACGAATCAACAATTACTGAATATGATCCAAGCAGCTTAAGATTTGCTGATATTCAACAACTGATGGCACTTCTACACACCCCACTACAGTCAAATGTCACAAGTAATAATTATACTATCACGGTTCATTTAACATGTATTTATACTATCACAAATGACTAAACCGAGCTAGCTAGGATTATACACTACGCCCGAAAATGGCTTAAGGGACAAACTTTGAAGTAGTCACATTATATTTAGTCACATAAGATACCTTATATGACTAACCTAATTAGTTAGTCACATGTATTATCTTATGCGACTACTCTTTAGCGACTATCCAAGGCGAGTCAATAGTAGTTATGCGACTAATTTAATTGTGACTTACCAAAATAAGTCCCATAAGGGTCTTTATGCGACAAGATTTCGGGTGACTTACCAAAGTAAGTCACGTAATGGTTATTTTGAAATTCAACGGACTAATTGTTCCACAACTGACATGATACTTTAATTTCGTACGACACATTTATTGGTTTTCAACAACCAGATTGTCCTCTTGTGACTTATTTAGACAAAGTTAGTCACATAAAAGCATTTTTAGATCTCAGGTGCACAGGTTGCTGGGAACACGCGATTTCAGTTTGTAAACACATTACTTTCCATCTCTCCTCTCCGGCGATTGGGCATAACTCAGCTGTAGCACCGGCCACAGTCGTGCCTTCATTGAACAAAGTAGTTGATGATATATATTGTGCCTTCATTGAACAAAGTATTCAAAAGAAAGAGAGCTATTAGGGCAGGATGTTGTTGTCACTACCAGCACTGAAAATGCTGCTGCTTTGGGATGACCAGCTGCTCCTCTAACTCACCCCTGCTGACCGGAGGTTTTCATTTCGTGTGGTATGTGATTAAGTGCAAAATGAAACTCATTCCTTTGTGCAAAATGAAACTCATTCCTTTGTGCAAAATGAAACTCATTCCTTTGTGCAAAATGAAACTCATTCCTTTGTGCAAAATGAAAATGCTGTTGTTTGAAACTCAATTCGTGTGGTATGTGATTAAGTGCAAAATATATATATATTGCACACCATTTTGTTTACATTGTAGCTATTTTATTTTGCATTTTATGTAGGGAAAGTTATGGACAAGAGTTGGATGTCGTTGGGAAGATGGGAGACAAGGTACTTGGTGGGCATTAGAAGTTTCATAGAGTTTGTGAGAGTTAATTCGTCCGAGGATACTCACTTATGTCCTTGCAAGCAATGTAGATTGTGCAATGCAAGAGTGACGTTAGATCAAATGTATATTCATTTGAATGAATATGGTATAATGCATGATTATACAACA
>QZGG01003647.1:0-21568 GCA_006409495.1 Sedum album | reverse complement strand
GAGGAGGGGGGGGCAAGGCCAGCCAAAAAGGAGCGGGAAGAGAGAAGGGGGAACACGGAGCGAGAGAGAAGGAGAGAAAAAGAGAGGGAGCAGGACAGCGAAGGGAAGGAAGAGAGAAGAGAGGGGAGGAAAGGCGAAGGGCGGCGAGGGGGAAGGGAAAAGAGAAGGAGGGGGAGGGGGGAAGGGCAAAGAAAAAGAAGGGGGGGAAGCGAGGGGACGGGCGCCACGGGCCCGGAGAGGAAGAACGCAAGCAAAAAGCAAGGAGCGCAGAACAAGAAAGGGAGGCGGAAGAGCGGCAGGGGGAGCGGGAGCGGGCGGAAGGCGGACCGGGAGGCGAGGCAGGGGGGAGGGGCGAAAGGACCGGAGGCCGACGCCGGGGGAAAGCCAAGGGGAGAGCGGAGGCCAGGAGACCGCGGCGAGGGGGGCGCGGAGCCGGGGGGGCAAGCGGCGGGAAGCGGGCGCGGAGAGAGGGAAGGCGGGGCGCGACAAAAACGAGCCGAGAAAAAGGCAGGCGGGAGGCGAGAACAAAAGGGGAAGAAGGGAGAAGAGCAGAGAGAGCGGAGGGGAGCGCGGGGGCAAAGGGAAAGAGGGGGACGAAAGCGGGAGCACGGCAGGGCGGCAGGCGCGCCCGGGGCCGGGGAAAAACGCGGGGGGGACCCAACAAGGCACGAGGGGGGGAGCGGCAGGGCGGAGGAGCAAAAGAGGAGGATGAGGGGGAGAAAAACGGCGAAGCGAGGCGCGGGGACAAAAAAAGGAGAGGGGAGAGGGGGAAGGCGGACGCGCAAACGCGCGCGGGGACACAGGAGGAGAGCGGGGGCCCGCGGCAGCGGCGGCGGCGAGAGCGAAGGAGCCAGGACGGAAGCCGGACGAGAAGAAAAAAAAGCGGAGAAGACCGGAGGCCGGGCGGGGGCGGGAGGGGCAAAGGGGCGGCAAACGGAGACGGGGGGGAAGGAGGCCGGGAACGAGGAAGGGGACGAGAAAAAAAAAGAGGGGACGGCCGAGAAAGAGGAGAGGAACGAAAAACGAAAAGAGAAAGGCAACGGAAACGGAAAGAGAGGGAGGCGAAACCCGCGGGACGAAGCACGCGGACAACGGAGGAGCAAGCCGACGCGGGAGGCCACGCAGCCAGCGCGCCAAGGGAAAAAGAAGAAGACGAGCGGACAGGACGGAACAGGGAGAAGGGAAGGAGGAAAAAGAGGAGGGCGGCGGGAGGGGGCGAGAGAGCGAACGAGAGAGCGAAAGCCAAAGAACGGGAACCGCAAGCCGGGAGGAAGAGGAAGGGCGGGGCGAGGCCCACGGCCGGGCCGGGGGAGGACCGAGCCGGCCGGGGCGGGGCAAAAGACGGGAGGCGAAAGGGGAAGAGGCGGGGGGGACGAGAGAGAGGGGAACGAAGGCCGAAAAAAACCGAACGGAACAAAAAGCAGCAACACGCAAAGGGCAGGAGGGGGGGGAGACGGCCACAAGGCGGGGGGGGGCGACAAAAAAGCGGGGCGAGACAAGAAGGACAGGGGAGCGGGGAGGGGGAGGGGGAAAAGGGAGAGGCGGAGAGGAAGCCCCGAAGAGGAAGGGGGCCCGCGGGGGGAGGGGAGCCGAACAACAACGGCAGGGCGGAAAAAGGAGGGACCCCCGACCGCGCAAGGAGAAAGGCGAGGACAAAGCCAGAGGCGCGGGAGGGGGAGCCAAAGGGAAAGGCGAAAGGGGAAAAGGGGAGGAGGAAAGGACGAAACAGAAGGGGGGCAAGGGGAGCAAGACGGCCAAGGAGGGAGGAGGAGGAAAAGAGCCAGGGAGAAGGAAAGGAAACAAAAAAGGCGAAGCGGAACGAAAGCGGCGAGGGGGGGAGGCGAGGGAAAAGGGAAGCAAAAGAGCGAGAAAAGGAGGACGGGGGGGACGAGAGCCAGCAAGAGAGGCGGGGAGCGCGGAGAAAAAAAGACCGGGCCGCAGGAGGCGCGCCACGAGAAAGAGAGAACGAAACGAACGAGAAGGAGGGGAGAGGGCCGCGGAGAGAGGGAGCAGCGAGAAAGCGAGCCGGCGGGAGGCAAGAGAGAAAAAGCGGACAGAGAGGGGAGGGAGCAAAGGGGGGGCGGGGGGGGCGGGCACAGCGTGAGAGCAGGGAAGGGCGACAGCGGCCAGAAAGGAGCCGAAGGAAACCAAAGGGCAGGGGCGGGGAAGGGAGAGACGGGCAAAAGCCGGAGGGGACGGCGACGAGAACCCCGAGCCGGCCAAGCGACCGAGGCGGGGGCGAGGCCCGCGACCCGCCGGGCGGGGGGGGAGAGGGAGGACGGGGAGAGGAGAGAGAAAAGGGAGGAGAGAAAAGGAAAGAAAGAGAGAAAGAGAAGGGAACGAAAGAGAAGGCAGAAGGAAGGAAGGCAGCAGGGAAGGAAGAGACAAGGACCGGAGGCGAGCACCAAAACCCGAGGCGAGGGAGGGGGGGCCCGAAGAAAAGAGAGAAAAGGAAAACAAAAGCGGAAGGAAACGCGGCCAGGGGCGAAGGAGAGGACAGAGGGCGGCGAAACCGGGGGAGAGGGGCAAAGCCGAGGGGACGCAAGGGGGGGCCAGCGGCGGGGGCGAGAGCAAGAAAAGGGGAAAAAGGAGCAAGGCGGGAGACGGGGGCCGGAAGCAGAAAGCGGGCCAACGGGGCCGGAAGAGAGCGGCGGGCAAAAGGAGGGGGCGGCCGCAGGAAAGGGGGGGCGAAGAGAGAAGGCGGGGGGAAGGGAGGGGGGGGGGGGAAGGAAGGGCGGAAGGGCAACGAGAAAGGGCCGGACGGGGCCAAGGGCGAAGGAAGCAAGAGAACCGGGCGGGCCAGGAGAAAGAGGCAGGAGGGGGCGGCCACGGGAAGAGGGGCGGAGGGAGAGGGGGGAAGGAAGGCACGGAAGCGCGGACCGGGGCCAAGGGAGGGGGGGAGCGGGAGCAAGAGCAGAAGCGAAGGGGGCAAAGGCGGCGAAGGCGGCGAAGGGCGCGAGGGCCAGGGGGAAGGGCCCAGCGACGGGGGCAGGGCGGGAAGGGGAGCGGCGAGCCGACGCGGAAACAGAAAGACCCACAGGAAGAGCAGGGCGGAGGCCAGCAGGAAGAGAGCCGCGGACAAAAAGAGGGGCCAGCGGGAAGGGAAAGCACAGGAGAGGAAGAGAAGCCGAAACAGCGCCGGAGGGGGCGCAACGAGGGGAAAGCAGGCAGACGGCCGGCACCGAAACGAGAACGGAAGGGAGCAGCGCGGGCGAAAAGGCGCGAAGGGAAAGAAAAAACAGCGCCGGGAGAAGCGGCCCGGCCGGGGGGCGGCGGAAGAGAAGAGACAGGGGGCGAGAAGCGGGGGCGGGCGGAGAGAGAGCAGCAGAAAGAAGGAAAGGAGGGGCGACGAGACAGAAAAGAGGCAGCCAGAGCGGCGCCAGGAGAAGGAGCGAGGAGGGGAAGGGAGCAGGAGAAGCGGCCGGGGCGGCGAGCACAAGAGGAGAGGCGAGCGCGCCCCGGGCCGGAAAAGGAGGCACGACCGGGCCACGGAAGAGGCCGGGGACCAAGAGCGACAGAAACACAGAGGACAGGGGGCCGGGGGAGGCAAAAGGGAGCGGGGGCGACGGCGGGGGACCGGGCGGGGCGGGCGCCAAGAAGGAAGGCGCGCGGCCCGCGGCCGAGAGGAAGCAGCGAAGCAAGAGCGAGAAGCCCGGGGGAAGAGGGGCAGAGACGGACCGGCGGGAAAGAAGACCAGGAGCGGGAGACGCAAGGAACCGAAAGGCCGAAGCGGAAAGGGCGCCGCGACCAGCAAGCGGGGGAGCCAGAGCAGGGAGAACACGACCCAAAGAACCCGCGCGCACCGGGAGCGGAGCAAGGCGGCCGGGGCGGGGACAGAACGGCCGGCGGGGAGCAGCAAACCAGCGCCCAGGAAGACAACACCAACGGGAGGGGAGGCCAAAGGCAAAGCAAGACCCACAGGACCCGCGGCAAAGGCGACGAAGGCGCCGGCCAGGACGGCGGCAAGACCAGGAAGACGAGCAAGCCCAGCGCCGACGGGAAGGACGGGACCGGGAGGGACAAGCGGGACGGCGCGAGGAGAGCGCGCAAGACGGGCACGGAGAAGAGGACGAAGGGCGGCGGCGCGAAGGGGGACCAGGAGGAGGCCGGAAGACGGGGGGGGAGCAAAAAAAAAAACGAAGGCCGACAGGAGAAAACCGAAGCAGGGAGGGCGGGCAGCGCACCAAACAGACCAAGAGGGGCGCGGAGAGGACGGAAAGGGAGCGCAGGGGGCAAACAACGAGGCAGAGGGCCGAGAGCCCCGGGGAAAGCGGGGGAAAAACCGGGGGCGCACGGGAGGGAGGGCGCGGGGGGGGCAAACGGAAGGGGGCGGGGGGAAGGGGCGAAGGGGGCCAAAGGGGGAGAAGGGGAAGGGAGCAAAGGGAAGGGGGCGGGGGCGAGGGCGGAGGAGCCAGGCACGCGAAACGGAGCGGCGGCCAGGGCCACGGGCCGGAAACGAGCGCGGACGGGGGCCAGCGGGGCGAGAGCCCCCGCACGCAAGGCCGCGGAAGGGCGAAGACGAGGCAAGAGGGGCGGGGGGCGAGGAGCGAAGAAAGCACGGAAGGAAAGGAGAGGGGCGGGCCAGGCAGGGCAAAACGGGCACGAGCGCGGCCCGAACCAAACGGGAAGCGGGCGAGGCAGGGGGCGCGCACGCGCAAAGAAGCCAACGCGGGCGGAGGAGGAGCCCAGAGGGGGGGGAAGAAAACGAGCCGAGCGGCGGGGGCGGGGCAGAGGCGAAACGAAAAAGAGGAACAAGAGCGCGAAGCCAAGACCAGAAGAGGCGGAGGACGCGGCGAACCCCAGAAAAAAGAGGGAGAGAGAGGGAAGGGGCAGCAAAGGGGGGGGGGGGCAAAGCCAAAAAAGAGGCGGACCGGAAGGGGAGACAGAGGGCAGCCCAGCACAGCAGCAGGAGAGAAAAAGGGGGGGAAGCAGGGGGGGGAAAAAGGGGCAAAGGGGGGAGCGACACGAGGGGGAGAGAGCGAAAAAAAAAGGCCAAGGAGAGGAAAAACCACCCGGGAGGAACGGAGGGGGAGAAAGAGGACCCGGCGGCGGCGGAGGGCAAACGGGGCGCGGGAACCAGGCGAGGGGACCGACGGAGGGGGCAGAGAGAAGCAAAAGAGAGGGACCAAAAACGCACGAAAGGCGAGGGGCGGCCAGAGGAGGGCGAAAGGGAGGCAGAAGGAAGGCGCGAGAGGAGGCACGGGGCGAGGGAGAACAAAAAAGGGCAGCGGGGCGGAGCCAACCCCGGGGGGGAAAAAAAAAACAACGCGCACACACGCCCGGGCCAAAAAAGAGCAAGACACCAAGCACGACACGGAGAGGGAGGGGAGGGGGGCGAAAAGAGCGGGAGGAAACCCGAAACGCCCGGCGGAGGACCAGGAACCCAAAGAAAGAACAGAAGCGGGGACGGGGGCAGAGAAGCGCCCGAGAAGAAAAAAGGCAAACAGAGGGCGGGGGGAGCACGGCGCCCCCCGGGCGGGGCGGGCGAAACAGGGGAAAAAAGCGAGGGGAGAGAGAACGGGGGGCAAGGGCGACGACGAAGGAGAAGGAGAGACGCGGACGGAGGGGACGGGGAAAGAACCCGGGGGGGGAAACAGGGCAGGGCGAGGGGACGAAGCAAAGAAGGGGAAGGAAAAAGGAAGGGAGAGGCAAACACCCCCCACCCAAAAGCGGGCAAAGGGGACGAAGGAAGGAAGGGGAGGAGGGAAAGGGGGGCAGGAAGGGGGGGAAGAAAAAAAAAAAGAGGGAAGGGAGGGGGAAGGAGCGGGCGAGGAGGAGAGGAAACAAAGGGAGGGGCAAAGAAAAGCGCGAAGGCGACAACGAGGCCAGAAAGGGGAAAGCGGCCAGGAAAGCCAGACGAAGCAAGAAAGGACCGCGGAGGGGCCCGCCGCCGGGGGGGCGCGCAAGACCGGCGACAGCGGGGCCCGCAGCAGGACCCGGACCAACGCCAGGGCCAAGAGAAGCAAGGCCAACGGCGAAGCCAGCAGCAAGAACGGAAGCAGCAGAAAGCAGGGGAGGCAGGAGAAGGGCCGCGCACCAAAAGAAAAAAAAGGGGGAAGGAGACAAGCAACCAAGGAAGGAGAACGAAGAGGGGCAGCACGAAAAGGGAGCCAGGGAAGGAACGCAGAACGCGGAGAGGAAGGGCCACAACGGGACGGCGGCCGGGGCGGGGCCCAAAGGCGGCGGGGAGGCGGGCGGGAGGGGGGGCAGAGGCAAGGCACAAGCACAGACGACAGGGAGGGACGGCGAGGGAGGAAAGCCCCGGCGAAAGGCAGCGCAAGAAAGGAAAGGAGAGCGAGACGGAGGGCAGAGAGACCGAAGCCAGGAGCACAGAGACAAGGCCCGGGGGGAGAAGGGAAACCCACGAGGCCCCGCGGAGAGGCAACCAGAGGCGAGAAGCCGGCGGCGAAAAAAGGGGACGGAGAAGCAGACCGAGGGCAACACACGCGCGCGCCGACCAACGGAGGGGGAGGAAGCGGGGGGCCGCGGGAGGCCGGGGGGAGCAGGGCAGGAGGCGAGAAAAAGAGACGAAGGCAGGAGAGGAAGCAGGGCAGAACAAGCGCGGAGGAGGGGAGGGAGGGAAGCGCAGGCAAGGCCAAGGGGGGGAAAACAAACAAGAGCCGAAGAGGACGGGGCGGGGAGCGAAGCGAAAAAGCGGAGGGCGAAAGCAAAAACAGGGCAAGGAGGGCCCGCCAGCGAGGCGCCGAGAGAAGCGGCAGCGAAAGGGGCAAAAAGCAGAGCGGGAAGACCGCGGGGAAAGAAGCCAAGGAACAGGACAGGGAGAGGAAGGACGGAAGGGACGAAAGAAACAAGAACAACAACGACGAAGGCAGCAGCGAAGAGAGGCCCGAAAAGGCGAAAACGCAGGGAGAAAGGGGGGGAAAGCGGCGAAGAGAGGAAGAGGGAAAAGAAGGGGAGGGGGGGAAGGGAGGACCAAAAGAACCCAAGCCCGGGGACGAAGACCGGCAGAAAAAGAGGCGAGGGACGGGAGGAAAGCGAAAGCAACAGGAGGAGGAGAGCAGGCGGAGGGGCAGCGAACGCCCCGGCAGGGAACGGGAGCAGGGGCCAAGGGAAAAGAGCCCCAGACCAAGGCGAAACAAAAAGAAAAAGAAACAGAGGGCCAAGAAAGGGAACCCAAGGACCGGAGGCGGCGCCAAGCGGAGGGGGACGCACGGCGCGAAGGAAGGCAAGAAGGGAGGCGAAAAAAGGCGGGCGGCGAGGCGGAAGAGGGGGGAGGCCGAAGAGCGAGAGCGGGGGAACCGAAGAAGAGACCAAGGACAACCCAAGAAGGGAGAAGCACCGGGGCAGGCACGGGAAACCCCCAAGGGGCCAAGACAAAGGGGGCCGACGGCCACACCGGAGAGAGCAGAGAGGGGGCGGGAACAGGAGAGAACGGGCAGAGGGCCCGCGGACAGAAAGAGAACGGGAAAAGAAAGGAGGGGAGGCAAGCGGACCGGGGCAAAAGGGAGAGGGGGAGAGCAACAAAGCACAGAAGAGCCCCAGAGAGGGGGCGGGGCAGGGCAGACCCAGACAAGCAAGGCGAAAAAGCGAGGAAGGGCCAAAAGGCAGGGGAGCGGAGGAGGAAGCAAGGCGGGCGGAGAGAGCGCGAACGCCCCGCACAAAGAGCAAAGACGAGGGGGGAAGAAGGAAGCGGAGCGAAGCGAGAGCGGCAGCAGGCGCGGGAAGCGAAAGAGCGGCAAGAGCGGGGGCACAAGGGGGAGCAAGGAAACAAAGCGGGGGAAGGCCCAAAGAGACACGCGCGAAGAGCCGGAGCGGCGGCGGGCGGAGCAAGGAGGAGGACAAGAGCGGGGAAACCGGGCAGAGAGGGAAGGCCACCCAGAGAGGGGGCAAGGGCGAGAAGGGGCGCGGCAACAGCGCGGCAGCGCGGGGCGGAAGACGGGGAGCCCCCCCAGCGGGGGGCCAGGCGGAAAGCCCGGAACGGAGGAAGGCGGGGGGCGGGCGGGGACCAAGGCGGGAACAGACCACCGAGCCAGGGGAGGAACAGAAGGACACCGAGCCCGGAGGGCAGCGCGGGCGACCGGAGCGGCGGCGGGGGGGGGGCCCAACAAGGAAAAAGGGGGGGCGGGACGGGCGGCAGGAAAAACGAAAGCACAAGCGGCGGAGAAAAAACGAGCAGGGCGCGGAAGAGGGGAAGAGGAAGACCGGGACGGGGGCAGAGAGAGAAGGGGCCAGGCGCGGAGGCCACGGGCGAGGACCAGGACCAAAAGGAACGCCCGCGGCCAGCAGCGCGGCCAAAGGGAGGGGCCAAGAGCGGGGGGCAGGGCGCGCCACACGGCCGCGCGCGGAAAAAAAAAAGAGAGGGCAGACCCGGAAAGAAAAGAAAGAAGGGGGCCGAGGGAACCGGCACGGCGACCGGGAGGGGACGGGGAGACACAAGCCAAGGCACGGAGGCCGGGCGAGGGAGAGGCAGAGGGGGCGGACGGAAGGAGCAAAGGAAAGGGCCGGAGCAACGACAGACGAGGGAAAAACAAACGAGGGAAAAGGGCGGAAGGCGCGCGGAGAAAGCAGGAAAGCCCAAAAAGGAGGGGGCGGAGAGAGCGAGAGCAGGGAAGGCGGGAAAGGCAAGAAGGAAAGCCCGAGGGGAGAACAAAAGAGGGGCAGGGGCCCCGCAAAGAAAGGGGGCGGGGGGGGGGGCCGGGAACGAGAGACGAAGGCGGGGAAGCCGGGGCCAACGGGGAGCAGACGGCCCAAAACAACGGGGGCGGGAGGCCCCGCAACCAAGCGAGACGACCCCGGAGAGCAGCGGGGGCGAAGACGCGAGCGGGGCGGGAAAACGCGCGGCGGAGAGGAAACGGGGAGGAGGCAGAGAGGCGCGGGGAGGCCCAAGAAAAGAGCGCGGGAACAGGGCGGCGGCCAAAGCACGCCCCGGGCGGGCGGCGCGCAACAAGCCAAGAAGCGCGCCGGGGGAAAAAACAGGAGACAGGCCGGCGGCGGAAACGAAAACGGGGAGGGGAGGGGACGGACAAGAAGGGCGAGAGGCCGAGGAGGAAGCGGGACACCCGGGGAGCGAGAAACCCGGGGAGCGGAGGAACCAAAGAGAGACGACGGGGCACGAGAGGGAGCGCGACACCAAGCAAGAAGCCCCACGGAAGGCCAAGAAGGCGGGGGAGAGGCGCGGGCCAACCCGCAACGCGCGGGCGAGGGGCAGCGAGAGGGAAGCAAGCGAACGGACGGCCAAGACGGGGCCACGGGGGAAGACCCGGCGGGAGAGCACCAGAGCGGGAGGGGCAGAGAGAAAGGGAAGGAAAGGAGCGCCCGGAGAAAGGAGGCGCCAGAAGGGCCAGGAACAGGGGCGCCGGGCGGAGCGAAAGAGGGGGAGCGGAGCGAAGGAGGAGGAGAAGCAAGGGGAACAAGGAAAACGGGGCCGGACGGGAGGGGGGGGCGGGGGGCACGAGCCAGGCAGGGGCAAAAAGAAACGGCCCAAGACGCAGGAGGGGGGGGCGCGCGGCACAAAAAGGAGAACGGAGAAAAGACCAAGGCAAAGAAAAGGGAGGCGCAAAGGGGGGACGGCAGAGAGCGGGGGGCAAAAGGCGGCGAGGGGCAGCCAGGAAAGAAGAGGGAAGGAGGGCAAAAGGCGGGGGGAAAGGGGCAAGGGGAAAGAGGCAGGACCAAAAGAGGAGGCGGGGGGAGGAAACGAGCAAAAGGCGGAAGGGAAGAGCGGGGCCGAAGGAACCCAAGGAGGGCAAGGGCCGAACGGAAACGGGGGGGGGCCCGGGGAAGGGCGGCGGGGAGGCCAGGGGGAGAGGGACACGGGGGAAGGGCCCCAGGGGAAAACAAGGGGAGGAGGAGAAAAGGAGCAAAGAGGGAGAGGCGGGAGGGCGCGGCAACAAGGGACGAGAGGGACGGGAGGGGGAGAAGGGGGGGGGAGGGCAGGCCGGGGAAGAAAACGGAGGAAGGAGGGGGCGACGGGAGCCAGGAGGAGAGAGCACCCAGGAACGGGAGAAAGGGGCCGGGGGCCGGGAGACAAAGAGAGGAGGGACGGGGAGGCGGAGAAAAGGGCGAAGCAGAGCAGGGGACGGACGGGAACAAAGGAAACAGGGCCGCCCCGAGAGAAGAACCCGGGGGAGCGGGGGGCCAAGGCAAGACGAAACAAGGGCGAACGAAGGGACGACGGGGGCAGGAACGCCAAAAAAGGCGGGGCCAGGGCCAGAAAGAAGAGAAGGGACAAGGCGAAGGGGCAGGGGAGCCCGGGCCGGCAACGGAGCCGGCGGGAAAAAGGGGGAGAAAGGGAGACCGGCGGCGAGGGCAGAGGGGCGACAGGGCGAACCAAAACAAAAAACGGGGGCGGGGGGAGGAGCCCGGGGACAGAAAGCCAAGGGGGCCGGGGGAGGCCGGCGAAGGGCGGGGGCCCGGGCCGGGGGGAGGAAGACGGGGCGGGGGCGGACGAGCCGAGCGGCCGCGCCAGGAAAAGAAAGAGCGCCAGAAAAGAGGGAAGGGCAAGCCGAGGGGGCGGGCGCGCCACGCGGACCAAGCCGCCGACGCGGCGGCGGCGAGGGAAAGGGAGGAGGGGAGCGCCGCCAAGGAGACGAGGAGGCCGCACCAGGAGGGAAGAAGAGCCAGGCAAAAGAGGGACGGCCGCGGGAAGGAAAAAAAAGGGAGCGACGGGCAGGGGGAGCGGGGCGGAAAGGCGGGGCCCGCGAGAAGCAACCAAAGCCGCGGGGGGGAGGAGGGAAGGCACCGCCGCAGGCCCAGAGGAGGGAGGCCGGAGCGGGGCGGCGGGAGGAGGGAAGGCCCCGCCGCGGCCCGAGAGGAGAGACAGAAGAAACAGCGCAGGAAGCACGAAAGAGGGACGGCGGAGGGGCAGGCAAGCAGCAAAAAAGAGGAGGGGGGAGGAGCGAGGGGCAAAAGAAGGGAAGCCAAGAGACCAAAGGCAAGGCGAGCCAGGGGGGGCAGGCCCGAGGAAGGACAGAGGGGGACGGGAGCGGCGGCCAGAAGGGGGCGGAAGAAGAGGAGCAGGGAGGAGAGACACGAAGCACGGGAAAGAGAAGAAGCCGAGGCGGCGGAGGGGGCCGAGGGGAGAGAAAGAAAAGAGGAGGGAACGGCAAAGCGGGGCGGGAGAGAGGGAGGGCCGGGAGAGGCAGAGCGGAGAGGCCGACACAGCAACGGCGGAAGCCCACCAGGACCCGGAAAAAGCAAGGCGAAGGAAGCAAAAAGGAAAAAGGGGAGGGAGGGCCAAGGGAGCAGACCAACCAAGACAAAGGGGGGGGGGGGCGACCGGGAGAAACAGAGGAAAGAGCAGACGGGAGAAAGGAGCAACAGGGGGCCCGCAGGAGCCGGGGCAGGAAAGGGAGAACAGGAAACGGCGAAGGGGCAAGGAGCGGCGGGAGGGAAAGGGCAAAGCCGGGGGGGAGGGCCGGACACAAGGAGGCAAGGAGGGCGAACGGGGGAGGAGGGAAGGGGAACCACGCGAAAAAGGGGCGGCGAGCGGGGAGGCCCAGGGGCCGGGGGCAAGGAAGGACAAAGGAGCGGAGGAGAAAGGGGAGAAGAAGCAACGGAGGCAACGCCGCGCGGGGGGAGACCGGAAAAAGGAACAAGGGAGCAAGGGCAGGGGGAGCGAGAAGACGGGAGCAAGGCGCACCGAGGAAGCCGGGGGAGGCCAAGGCAGGCACGCAACAACCCCGGAGCCAAAAGCAAGGAACGAGGCGGACCGGGGGGAAGCGAAAGAACGAAGAGAAAGCGGGGAGAAGGGAGCCGCAGCCAAGGGGGCAAAGGGGGCCCGGCAACAGGGGAAAAGAGCACAAGGGAAGAAAAGAAGCACGGAAAAGGACCCCCCCACAGGGCAGGGAGGAAAGGGAACGCAGGGGGGCCGGAGGAACAGCGCGGCCAAGGACGAAGGGGGAGCGGGGACGAACCCCGAAGCCGAGGGGGGGAAGGAAAGAGGGGCAACGGGACAAGGGAAAACAGACGGGGGACAGAAGGCAAGAGGAGGGAAGGGAGGAAAAGAGAAGAAGGGGGAACCCCGAGCGAGGCAGGAAAAAAGGGGCGAAGCCAGGGGAGGGGAGGGGAGGGGAGCCGGGAGAAGGGGGGAAGAGAGACCCACAAGAAGGAGGCGGGGGCAGGGAGGGGGGAAAAGGCAGGGAGAGGGAAAAACAGACCCCACCGAAAGGCAGGCCAAGGGGAAGGGGCAACGGGAGGCGAGAAGAAGGAGAGCAGCGAAACCCGAGGGAGCGACGCCAGGAGCAACGGGGCAGGGCCAGGAGGGAGAAAGCCGGGCGACGGGAGAGACGGGACGGACAGGGAGAGAGGAAAAAGCAAGAGCGGGGGAGAGAACGCAGGGGCGGCCAAAAGGGGAACAAGGCGGGGAAGGACGGGCGAGGGAGGCAAGAGCGAGGAACCGAGAAAAGAGAGGGGAGGGGGGAACGAGCAGAGAACAAGAAGGCGGGGAAGGCCGGGGGGAGGCGGGAGGGGGGCGAGCGAACGAGAGGGCAAAGGCGGAGCGCGGGGGGGAAGAAGAGACAAAGGGGGAGCGAGCCCAGGGGGGACAGAGGCAGAAGAGGCAGAGAGAAAGGAGGGGACGGCAAAGAACAGCAAAAGGGGGAGGGGCAGAAGACGGAAGGGCGAAGGGGGGGCACCCGGAGAGCGGAGGGGAGGGGGGCGAGCAGAACGAACGGGGCGGGCGGGGACGAAGCAAGCGGGGACCGAGCGAGGGAGGGGGAAGAACAAGAGCAGCGCGGAAGACGCAAAGGGGCAGAGCCGAAGCGAGGGGGCAAGAAACCGCGCGAGGCGGAGCAAAAGCGGCGCGACGGGGCGGAGAGAGGGGGGAGGGGCCGAAAAGAAAACGGGGGGGGCAGGAGGAGACCCGGGGGAACCGGAGGCAAAGAAGGAGGAGAGCGGGCACGGCACCAAAACAACAAAAAGAAAAAGGGAGGGAGGGGAAAAGGAACAAGAGGGGGGCGACCAGAGGGAGGAGGGCAGGCGGCAGGGCAAAGAAGGCCCAGGAGAGAGAGAGAGCAGAACAAGCAGGGGGGGAGGGAAGGAGGGCGAAGAGCGCAGGCAGCCCGGGGAACGAGGGGGGGAACGAGGCGGGAGGGGAGCCGGCCAGGGAAGGGAGAAGGAAGGAAGCAAACGAGGAAGAGAAAGAGAAAGGAAGAAGGGCCGGGGAGGGGAGCAACGGCCAAGCCCAGGGAGAAGGGAAGGGGCCAGCGGAACAAGGAGGAGGGAGGGCAGGGGAGGCCAGCGCGGGGGGGGGAAGAGAGAGGAAGGGGGAGAGAAAGGACACAAAGAGAGGGAACAGCAAGGGGAAGAGAGGAGGGAAGCGGGAGGGCAGGGGGGCAGGGACGAGAAAGGGGAAGCCGAGAAGGGCACCGGAGAGCGCGGCAAAACGGAAAGGGAGGCAGAGGACAAAGCGGACGAGAACGGCGCGGGGGGGAGCAGAAGCGGGGGAGGGAGGGGGAAGGCAGCAAGGAAAGAAAACCAAGGGGAAGGGGGGGACAAAAAAAAAGCAGCCGAGCCGGGAGCCCGAGCGGCAAGAAGGGCGCGGGGGCAGGAGGGAAGAAAAAAGGGCGCGGGGGAGGGGAACGAAGGGGCCACGACCGAAACACGACGGCAGAAGGGCCGGGAGGGAAGAAGGGAACAAAAGAGGGGGGGCGCAACCGGCGGCCGAAAAGAGAGGCAGCGAGGGGGAAGAGACAAGGAGCGCACGGGCAAACAGAGCGGGGGGGAAGGAAAGAGAGGACAGGGGACCCGAGAGGGGAAGCAGCAGGGAGCAGCAAGAAGAAGAGACGGCGCGGCGAGAGGGGAGCACGGGGGGAAGGCCAACGAGGGGGAAGGGAGACAAAGGGGACCCCGCGCGGGCAGAGAGGGCGAGGCCAGCGAAGGAGGACGCGAGAGCGGCGAGCCGAGGAAGGCGGAACAAACGAGGAGGGGCGAGGGGGGAGGGGCGGGCGAGAGAGAGAAGAAAGCCGGGAGGAAGAAGAAGAGAAAAGGACGGGGGACCGGCAGAGAGGGGGCGAAGGCGGGGAGGGGGCGGAAAGGAAAAAAGAAAAAGCGAGGGGGAGAGGAGGGGAGGGGGGGAGAGACAAAAGAGAAAAGGGGAAAAGGACGAGGGAAGCAAAAGAAGGGAGGGGCAAGGGCGAGGGCGGGCAGAGGGCAAGAGGAACGGGCGAGCAGGGGCCAGCAACAGAGGCGAGGCGCGAGCCGGGGGGAAGGAGGCCAACAGGGGGAGGGGCAAAGGGGGGGGGCCAAGGGCAGGCCCAGGGGCGGAGCACGGCGGGGGGGGAAGGGGGAGCGGAGGAGGGGCAACCGCGAGCGCGAGGCGGAAGCCACAAACGAGGCCGACGAGCAGCCAGAAGGGGGGCGAAGACAGGCGGGAAGGCAGGCGAGACGGGAGGAAAACGCAGAGGGAGAAGAAGACGGGCCGGGGGGCCCGGGAGGGGAACGCGGGGGCGGGGGGGGGCGAAGGGGGCGGGGGCGCGGGACCGGGGAAACGGAGACAGGGACCGGAAGGGGAGGGAGCGGCACCGACGAAGGAGAGAAAGACGACGGGAGCGGGACGCACGGCACGAGCCGAGGGGAGGCAGGGCGGAGGAAAAAGGAGGGGGGAGGGGGGAAAGACAGGCAACCAACGCCAAGGCGGGACCGAGGAAGAGCGGAGAAGAGGGCACAAAACCGGGAGCACGGAGGGGGCGACGGGGCGGGAAGAGAGGAGCGGAGGAAGGAGGAGGGGGGGCGGGGGCGGGAGGACCGGCAGGAAGGCCGAGACCGGGAAGGGGCCGGGGAGGAGGGACAAGCGGGAGGCAAGCGCGGAGGGGGCAACGGGAGCGGCAGCGGAGAGAGGAGAAGCGAGGGAGGGCCAGCAGGGACAGGGGGGAGGGCGAAAGAAGCGGGGGAGCGGAGCGAAAAGCAAAGGAAGAGGAGGAGAGGGGGGGGACAAAAAGGGGAAGGGCAGGAGCGGAAAGCAAGCAAAGACGAAGAGAGGGGGCGGCAAGGAGGCAAGCGAAGGAAGGCGGCGAGGGGCGAGAAGAAGGAAAGGAGAAAAAACGGAAGAAAAGAGGAAAAAACACGAGGCCGAAAAAGAAGGGGGGAGGAGAGCGAGGGGGGGACCGAGGGAGGAGGAGAAGGCAACGGGGGGCGAAGACGGAGGCGAGAAGCGGGGGGACGCGAAGAGGGGAAGAGGGGGGGACAGGAGCCAAAAGGGACGGGGAGAGGGGAGAAGGGAGGAGGGAGAGAGGACCGAAGGAGAGAGCGAAGGGCAGGAGGGCGAGGAAGGGAGACGGGAGGGCCGCACGAGAAGGACCGCCAGGGCGGCGGGGAGGGGGAAGGGAAGAGGAAACGAAAGCAAGAAAGACGACAAAGACGAAGGGGGACAAAGCAACGGACGAAGGAACGGGGGGGAACGGCAGAGCAGAGGGCGGAGGGACGGCCCGGGAGCAAGGGAGGAGGAAAAAGCGGAGGGCGAAGGCAGGGGGGCGGGGAGCAGGAACCAGGGGGAGGGGGGGCGAGGAACGGCGAAGGAAGCCACGGAGGGCGGCGGCGGCCGGGAGGCGGCGGGAGGAGCCGGGGGACGGGCGGCGAGGGGACCGGGAGGGGGGCAGGGGACGGCGGCGGGCCAAGCGGGAGAAGGGAGGGCGAGACAACCCGAGGCGGAGGGCAAAAGAAGAGGGACGGGAGGGCGGAGGCGGGCGGGCAGGGAAGCGGGAACAAGGGAGGGACGAGGGGGAGCAGGAGCGCGGGGAGGGGCAAAGCCCGGGGGGAAGCGAAGCCGAGCAAGCGAAGGAAAAAAGAAAGGACAGAGGGGGGGGGGAGGCCCCCACCCGGCCGGCCCAAAAGGGAACGCCGACAAGGCCGGAAGGAGGCCCAAGGGACAGAGGGGGGGGGGGGGGGGCAGAGCACCGGCCGGGGGCCGGCCCCGGCGGGGCGGAGGACAAGAGAACGGAAAGGGGGCAACAAACACGGGGAGGGCACAAGGAACAGAAGGCCGAGGAGCGAAGGCGCAGGCGGAGGCGAAAGGGAAAAAAGGGCGAGAGAAAAGAGAGGGGGGACACGGGGAGAAAGAAAAGACAGGGGCGAAGGGAGCCAAAAAGAACGCGGGGGCCGGGGGAGGCGAGGGAGAGGAGAGGAAAAACGGAACCGAGGCGGGGCGGGAGGGGGGGACGGGGCAGCCGCCGGGAGGGGCGGGGGAAGACCGAGAGGGGGAGCAACAAAGCCAAGAAAGCGAAGGGGAGGGCGGGGGGGAGGGAGCGGGGGGGGAAAGGGAGGGGGGCGAGGGGGCAAAAAAGGGGGGGGAGCCGACCAGCGGCACCGGGGGGGGCGAACGAGAAAAAAGGGCAGAAGCGCGCGAAGGACGGCGGAAGAACGGGAGAAAGCAGAGGGAAGAACCAGAGCAGGGCGGGAGGGGGGGAAAGCGAGGGGGAGGCGCGCGGAACCAAGAACGGAGGGCCAAGAGCAGGGGGAAAGCGAAAACGGGGAAAGCCGACGCAGCAGGGGACGCGGGCGACCACGCCGGGAAGACAAGGGGGGGGACGCGAAGGGGAAGGGGGGGCGAGAGAGAACACGCGGGGCGAGAAACCAAGGGGAACCAGGGGGCCAAAAAAGGCGGCACCCACGGGGGAGCGAAGGCGGAGGGGAGGGAGGACCGAGGGAGAAAGGAAGGGAAGAAGAGGGGGGGAGGGGAAAAAAAAAGAAACAACGGGGCGGACAAGGACAGAGAGAGACAGAGGGGGCGGGGGGGAGAAGAGGCCGCCGAAGAGGCGGGGCGGGGAGGAGCGAGCGGGGGCAAGAGGGGAGGGGCGAAGAGGAACAAAAAAGAAGAAGAGAGGCGCGGGGAGGCAACAAAAAAGAGGGAGCAGAAAGAAAAAGAGGGGAGGAGGGGAGCGGGAGAGCCAAAGGAAGCGAAAGAGGCACGGGGGGGCGGGAAGAGAGCGGGAAAGGGGGGAAAGGAAGGGAAAGAAAAGCGACGGGCAGGAAGGGGAGGAGAGAAGCGAAAACAGAAAAGCGGGAAGAGGAGGAGAAAGGCAGAGGAAGGGCGGGAGGGGGCGAGCGAACAGCGGGAAAACGGACGAGCGCGGGACGGAAAGGGGAACGGGAAGCAGAGCAGGGGCGAGGGACGGGAGACGCCGAAAGAGAACAAGAAAAAGGCAAGGGGAGAAAGGCAACGGAGAAAACGGGGGAACAAGGAGAAAAGGACAAAAACGAAACCAGGCAGGGGGAACAACAAAGAGCAAGAAAGCAAGGGCGACAACAGGGGGGCAACAAGCGGGACAAGGGGCGCGAGGAACGCGGAAGAGGGGGGGAACAAGGAGAGACAGGGACGGACGAGCAGCGCAAAGAGGGGAGGGGGGGCGAGGAAAGAAAGAACGGAGGAGGGGGAGACGGGAGGCAGGAGGGGGGGGGGCGCCAAAAAAAGGAGGAAGGAAGACGAAGGGGAACCAGGCGCGCCGACGAAAGGAGGAAGAGGAGCCGGGACCGGAGGGAGCGAGAGAAGAGAGAAGGCAAGAGGGGAAAGACCGGGACCGGACGGCAAGGAGGCGAGGGGAGGCGGAGGAAGGGGCGGACGAAGGCAGGGCAGGCGAAGGAGGAGAAGGGGACGAGGGGACGGGGGGAGGGCGGGGAAGGGGGAAGCCAAGAACGGGGGGGAGGAAGGGGCGAGGGGGGAGGAGACAAGAAGGAAGGGCGGGCAAAGCAACAGGAAGAAGGGCGCAGAGACCGGGGAGCGAGGGGAGGGGGGGCGGGGGAGAAAGGCGCGGGCGAAACCGAGGGAGGGGAGAGGCGAAAGGGCAGCGGCGGAAGGGCGGGGAAGGGAGGCGCCCGCGCCGGGGAGGAGGGCAAGACGGGCCGGAGAGGAACCGCGGCAAACAGGGCGGAGCGCGAGGGAGGCGAGGAGGCCGAGAGGACGAGGGCAGCGAGAAGGAAGGAGGGGAGACAGACAGACCGGGAAAACCGCAGGAGCCACAGAGACAAGGGGAAGCAACAAGGAAAAAAGGGAAGAGGGGGGGAGGGAGCGAGGGGGCAAAAGGCAGCGGCCGGGGCCCAGGGAGGGACGACGGGGCAGGAAAGGGGAGCGCGAGAAGAGACGAGGGGGAGAGCCGAAACGGCAGAGGCGCCGGCGACAGGACAAGACCGCGCGCCGGAGACGGGAGCAGCGCGGGCGGAAGAGGAGGGAGCGGCAGCAACAGACGGGAAGGAGGGAGGAGGAGCGAGCGAAGCAAGCACAAGCGGAGAGACAAAGGGCGCGGCGAGGACGAAGACCCCCCGGCCGGGAAGCGGAGCCAGGAGAGGGGGGGAGGGACAGGCGCGCCGGGAGAAAGAGCGGCGAAAGGAAGGGCGAGGGGAGGGGAAGGAAGGAGGACGGCGGACCAAGAGGGGAGACCCAAGCCGGAGAGGGGGCGGCGGAGAGGCCGACGAAGGGGAGGGCCAGGACAGAGGGACAAAGAGGGGGGCCGCGGAGCGAGGCAAGGCGGGAAGCCGACCGGCGAGGAAGGGGGGGAGGGCGGGGCCCGAGGAGGAGCCGCAGCGCAAAGGAAAGCCAGGAAACAAGGAGCGGGGAAAGGAAAACGGGAACGAGCGCAAGGCGCAGAAGGAGAAGCCGGGGCCCAAGGCGCGGCGGAGCGGGAGAAAGCGACCCAAAAGCAAGGGGCAAGAGGGCAGCGAGACGGGAAGGACGGAAACAAGCGCAAGCCGCCCCGCGGACCGGGGAAGAACAAAGAAGGACGAGGGAGACGGGAACGAACGGGGAGGGGAGGCAGGAGAAAGGGGACAAGGAAGGAAAGGGCGCGGGGAAGGACGCAAGGACGGAAAAACAAAGAAACCGCAAGGCCAAGAAAGGAGAGCGGCGACAAAAACAGGGACGGAGGAAGCAAAAAGCCGGGGGCAAGACGCGAGGCAGGAACAGGGGGAACGCGGGCGGCGGCAGGAAAAAGGAGAAAGAAAGGGAGCCCGGGGCAAAGGGGCGGGAGCGAGAAAAAGAAGAGGGCAAAAAAGGGCGGCCAAGAGGAGGGGAACCGAGACCAAAGGGGGAGAAGACCGAGGGCCGAGCCAGGAGACAGGGACGCGGGGCAGGACGAGGGGGGGGACGGGGCGAGCGGGAGGCGGGAAAAAAAAGAAAGAGAAGAGGGGGGGGGAGAGAAGCAGGAGAAGGGGCGAGGCAAGGCAAGGAGGCAGGCAGGCAGGCGGCAGGCGAGGGCGGGCAAGGAGAGGGCGAGAGGGAGGGACGGGGAGAGAAGAAAGGGGAGAGAGAAGAGAAAAGGAAAGAAAGAGAGACAAAAACGAAAAGGCGGGGAGCGGGAAGCGAACCCGCAGCGGGAGCGGGGAAGGCGAGGGGGGAGAGGCGACGGCAACGCAGGAGGGGAACGGCGCGAAGGCAAAACCGAACAGGAAACGGGGGGGCAGGCGGCGCCGGGAGGGAAGAGGGAGAAAGGCCAGGAGCGAAGCGGGGAACGAAAAAAAAAGCAACCAAAGGGGAGCCAGAACAGCGAGGGCAGCGGGGGCGAGCGGGAAGCAAGACGGCGCGCGGAGAGGAGCCCGCAGAAGAGGAAGAGGAGAAAAAGCCGGCGAGGGAGGGCGGGCGCGAGGGCGAGGGGAGAGAAGCCGGAGGAAAGGGCGGGGGCGACCGAGCGAAACGAAGAGAGGAGGGCGAGAGGAAACCAAAGGCAGCAGGGAGAGCGAGGGGCGGCCAGGGGCCCGCGACAAAGAAAAAAAAGAGAAGAGGGAGGGACGAGGAGAAGGGGGGGGGACGGGCCGGAGCCAGGGAGCGGGGACGCAGACGCAGGCAAGGGGAAGGAGGGAGCCAAGGGAAAAAAAGGCGGGGGCGGAAGGGCAGAAGCCAAGGGGCAAAGGGAGAAGGGCAAGGGGGAGAAAAAGCACGAGAAGCGGGAGGGGCCGCGAAGGGCGCAGGGCGAGGGAAGGGGGAAAGCCGGGGGAAGAAAGGAAGGGGGGGCGGAAGACAAAGAAAACCGAGGGACCCCGGAACGAGGAGGGGAGGCAGAGAACGAAGCGCACGGGGACCACGAAACGAGACCCGCGACAAGGGCAGGAGGGAGAGAAAAAGAGGGGGGCGAACAACAAAGAAGGGGGCAGGAGCCAAAAAAAGAAGGAAACGGGGAGGGGGGAGGCGGGGGGGGACGGGCGGGGGGGAGGAAGGAGGGCCAACGAGAAGCGAGGAAAAAAACGAAGAGGCCCCGGGAGACGAAAGGAGGGGAAAAGAAAAGGCCCGGCGAGGGACGAACCGGCCAGGCCGGGGGAAGCGCAAAGACCGGACGCGGAAGCAAAGGAGGGCGGGAAACGGGCGGGGGAGGGAGAGCGAGAGGGAGAGCGAGAGAAAAAGAAAGAAGAAAGAAGCGGGGGAAGCCGGAACGGAGACAGGGGAAGGAAGGAAGAGAGGACGGAGGCGGGGCAAGGGGAGAGAGGGCGGAGGGGACGAAAGCGGCGGGGCGAAGCCGGGGGACGAGGGAGGCGGACCGAGGGGGCGAAGCCCGCGCGGGCCGGGGCCGGGGAAGGGAGCGGGGCGGGGGCGGGAAGAGAAGAGGAGCGGAAAGGAAACCGCGGGGGGGAGAGGAAACGGCCGAGGGAAAGGAAGAAAGGAAAAAAGGAGAAGGGGACGAAAAGGGGAAAAGAAAGCAAAAGAAAGGAAGAAGGGCGGCGCCGAGGGGGGAGGCGGCGCGGCCCGGAGGACGGCCGGGAGCAGGAGAGAAGAAGCCGAAGAGGAAGAGGGAAACAAGAAGAGAACGACGGGGAAACGAAGAGGGGGAGAGGAAGCAGGACACAAGCGCCAAGAGCAGGGGGGGGAAAAAGAGAAGAGAGGCGCCGGGGGAGACCACAGAGCCGAACGAGGGGGAGCCGAAGAACGGAAGCGAAAAAAAAAGAGGGGAAGGGGGGGGAACCCACGAGAGGGGGCACGGAAAAGGGCGCGAGGCAGAAAGGAAGGGAGCCAGAGGGAGGACAACGAGGGCAAGGGGCACCAAGAGCGCAAGCGCAGCGCGAGCGGAGCGGAGCAAGGAGGCCAAGGGGGGAGCGAAGAAAGCAGGCAGGGGGCGAGGAGAGGGGGGCGAGAACAGCAGGCCAGAGCGAGCGAAAGCGGACAGCAGCGGGCCAAACAAAGGCGAAGAGAAAAAAGAGCAGAGGGAGAACGGGCAGAAGAGCGACAAGGGGAGGGAAAAAGGCGGAGGCCGCAGGGAAGGGAGCAAAGACAAAAGGAAGCGAAGAAAGGGCAGAAGGAAGACAGAGACCGCGCAAACGGAAGAGAGGAAGCAGAACAGGGAGGGGGCGGGGAGAGAAGGGCGGGGAGGGAGGGAGGAAGAGAAGGAAAGGGCGAAAGGAAAAGAGAGGCAAAACCCGGCGGGGCGGGGAACGGACCCAAGAAAAAAGCCGGCGAGGGGCAAGGCAAAAGAGAAGAAAGGAGAAGGGCAGACAAGAGCGGAGAGCGGAAGGAAAGGAGAGGGAAGGAGCAAGCGAGGGGGAGAGAAGGCGAGAGCAGAGAGAGGGGGGGACCAAAAGGAGCGGGCACAAAAGGAGGAGAGGGGGGGAGAAACCACACGACAGGAGGGGGGGGGGCGGCAAGGCCAGCCAAAAGGGAGCGGGAAGAGAGAAGGGGGAACACGGAGCGAGAGAGAAG
>QZGG01003646.1:0-21603 GCA_006409495.1 Sedum album | reverse complement strand
CAAAAAAAAATCTTATTTTTTTTTCTGATTTTTTTTCTTTTTCAAACAATTTTATTCAACCCCACACTTAAAACTTGACAATATGTCTACGTGAAATATAATGCAACATGCAATGCGAGTCGGACAAACACAAAGGCAAAACAGGGGATCATGATCACCTAAAAGCGTACAAGAGCTAGTCTGATGTGCTTCAATCATGGTTACTCATGCGAATGCTGATCTAACTTCACTTTTCATGCATGGAAAGAGTTCAAGAATAGGCCAAACAAAGATAGTCTAGATGCCAAAACATGTGAATGCAACTGCCACAAAGAATATCAATCATCCTAAAGATACGTTATGTGAAATCGAGACCTAACTCATGCTGATCAGATTTTAAAATAATACTACTCAATGCTAGGTGAACTTTTTCGACGTGTGATCAACAATATAAGTTGCGGTAAAATCTGCGTCTAACATGTATATGGCATGGAACGCAACGCAACAATTAAGAGATATGAAACCACCCCACACTTAAAAGTTTGCTTAGTCCCTAAGCAAAGAAACAAAGTAAAGTATAAGAGAAAGTTTCAAGGGAACTTCTCTCGTGTGTGGTAGTCCAATAAGCCGTAGTATGCTTCCCCCAAAGCAATGATCCAATGGCTCCTCGGGCCCTGAAACTCAGTCAATAAAAGGTTAGTGCATACCTAATTTTGCAATGATAAAAAGCAAGCTATATAAGATATATCAAATGCACACAATAGCTTTGCGAAAGGAATGAAATCAAGTGCACAATCAATCAAAATACGAGTTTTATTAGATGTGAGCTTGAATAATATGGTATATGACTTGGTCCTAAACATGCTCGAAGATGGCTTAAAGAAACTGATCAAAATTCGTCGCAGAAAAACAAAAGCACTGAACTGGCCGACCCAAAATATGGGTCGGGGTGGCAAAAAGTGAGTCGGTCGACTCACTTTCCGAAGTTCCCGAAACTGTCTCTGCCTGACTCATAAAGTGGGTCGGCCTGTGTGCCCGACACATAAATGGGTCGGGGTGGATGGAATAAGTCGGCCGACTCACTTTTTCTGTAGAAGCTCCTGCTAAAATGGGTCGGCCGACCCATTTTCGTGAGAAATGGGTCAGGCAAGTGTGCAGTTTTGATGTTTGTGGCTTTTATACGATTTTCGTATGAATCAAGATACAATATCAGAAAGCTCATGTCATAAAATGTTTGCAGCTACGCCCACAATAGTACAAAAGACAAGTCAAGCAAAATTCGCATCCAAATACATGCAAGTGATATCAATGAAGTACAATCGAATACAGCCAAGTCATAACCAAAACTACATATCCTCTCGACGCTTCTTCCTTGCCTCATGCGGCTCATCTGTGCTGGTGCTCGGGTCGTGTCTTAACTTAGTCCTCACCTCACGTCCTAACTCCGGCTCGCTGTCGGTCTCATCCTCACCGGTGATGTCAACGTCCTCATCCTCGACGCGATCATCTCCACCGATCTCCTCATCATCTCCTGAGTCAGTGCTCTCCTCGTCCGAGCTGCTCTCTGAACCATCCCCGCCCCCAAAAAGTGCAGAAGTGGAGTCGTCCCCCGTAGCTGCTCTAGCGGTGCTAGGTGGAGGGGGAAGGTTCTGGATGTGCAGCTGCGCTGCTATGAGCCTTGTTGCCTCCCCTTGCCACGTGATGAAATCACGCACAAGGGTGGACAATGCGGCGTGTGAGTCAGCAAGCGACTCTAACCTAGCACTGATTATCCTCAACTCGTCTCGTGCCTCAGCTTCTATAGTGGTGCTAGGTGGTGGGGCTGCTGAGGTCGCAGGAGGTGGACGGGGTGTAGAGGTCACGGGAAGCGATGGGTAAGTAGTGGTGTGGCAGGCCTCAGACACTGATGGAGCTGCAGCGGGTGTCGGGGCTACAGGTGGTGCTGCAAGAATCCCAGCCCTCAATCTCTGTCTCTCACTACGCTCTGCCTGCTGCACTGGTACCTCCTTGCGCACTATCCACTCGTGCATCTTCGGATCCATAATCCGTGCTATATAAAGTGGCTGAAAATCTAATATCCGCTTCGGGAGAGGCGTCCCGCGTCCAAGGTCAAACCCGAGGTGGATCACTAGAAGCCTGACGAAGAAGCCACCTCCTAGCGTGTGTCCTCTATAGTGCGGCAACTGGTATGACTCAAACTGCAGTGTCAGCACGTGTACTATATCAATAACCCATCGATGTCTGATCCCGTACATCAAATCTAAATCATGTGTGATCACTGCCCGTGCACCATCTCTGCGCATGAGGATCGTCAACACGAGGAGACGGTGAATCAACCTCTATAGTGGCTCCCGAATCATCGTGGATGGCTGCTTCGAGATGAAGAAAACATCCTGTCCCGTGATGTCCTTCCAAAACTCGTATCGCTGAGTCTTGGTCACCAGTACTACCTCCCTAACGCTCGGGGCTCCAAACACTCGAGTGACCTCCTCGACGTCCAAATGAAACGCCTTGCCACCAAGGCAGAAATCCCATCCTCGCAACATCCTCATATCTCCATCGTGTGCACCCCATCTCGCCGTGAATGAGGCCATAAACTCCCGCGCAAGTCGGGGATATGTACCGGGATCGTCCCTCAATATATATGAAAATCCATAATGGGAAAGTAGATCACGTACCTTGTCGAGCAAATGGAGGTCAACGTATGCAAGTCCGGGAATGTCGGCTCAAGAACCTCGTACGGCCTCTGCTTCTCCAAAAGCGCGCGCATCCGCCCATCTCCTACCAGAATGTTCGGGAATGCGCGCGATCTCCTTGATGGTATGGATCTCGGTACAAGGGCCACAGCGAGCGCGCTCGAAGGACCTCCATCGTCCCTCTGTGTGACAGCAGCTCCTACGCCATCCGACGAGGGCAAGGATGACTCGCTCATCTGAGGACGTGGAGGCGAGCGAATCAGACTCCTTTGCGTGAACCGCCTTTCCCCTTCGACACCTTCTTAGATTTCTCGCTGACGGACAAAGGAGTACGAGTTCGGGCGGTTTGGGAAGTGCGGGAAATACCCCAACCGGCTGCTTCGGCAGTACGCGGCGGCGCACGTTAGACGGCAGCGGCGGCTAGGCAACTAGGCGGAAGCTGGGCCAGTCGGCTTGGATTGCAGAACTGGAGGAGCCGAGTCCAGCACCACTGGGCGCTCGATGATCGGAGCACAAGTCGCGGCAGAATCAGCCCTGACAGCTCGCGGTTGTCAGTTTTCTCCGGTGATTGCTTCGGCCAAATTGGAGGTCGACATTGGTATCAATTGAAAGCTTACGGTGAGGGGAGTTGATTGGTGGTTGAATAGACAGAAAAGATTGGCTGAGGTGGCCGGATTTGTGGGTTGGTCGCGGGTTTTGTACTCCCGACCCAAAAATGGGTCAGGCGATAGAAAACATAGTCGGGCGGCTTGGAAATCAGTCGGTCGACTCACTTCCTTTGGTAGTCAGGTTTTGCGAACCCCCGACTAAAAATGTGGGTCGATCGACCCAAATATGGGTCGGGCGACTCACATGCTCTGAGGAGATTGGAAGATTTTAACTCGACCGACTCAAAAATGGGTCACCCGACTCAAAATGTGGGTCGGTCGAGTCAAATGATCAAGAGAACAAGTTTTCTGCCTTGTCCGACTCAAATGTGTGTCGGCCGACCCAAAATTGGGTCCGGCGAGTCATATGCTCAGAGAAGGCTGAGATTTTTGACCCGACCGACTCAAAAAATGGGTCGGTCACCAGAAAAGTGGGTCGGGCGAGTCAAACACTCAGAGGTGACCCGAAAAATGGCTCTGCCCGACTCAAAAATGGGTCGGTCACCCCAAAAAGTGGGTCGGCCGACTCACTTCACCTGGCCAGATTTTTGTCGGTTTTAAATACCGACCTCCTAAACCAACAATTCATAGGAAACATGTGCACACATAAATCAAGCATAAAATTATCTAGCACAAGTACCTATGTTCACCAAAACCACCGAATATTCAAAGATTTCACCGAGCACGAAGAGATAGTAACGAATCTAATCTACACTAAGTTAAAAACTACTTAAAACAAAAACAAAAAAACGTAAGGGAAATACTTACAAGCCTAGTTTAACGTCTTGGCCAAGACGTAGCTGCATCTTCGTATACAAGAAGCACACTTGAAGAGTCCTTTGCGAGGATCCCTCTTCAAGCGGTATATGTTAACTTCGAGGCGATTAGTTGGGATCGTCAAGACTGAAATCCCCGTCCTTCATGTGCTGCTCTGCCCCGTGATACGCCTTGATGCGCTGCCCGTTTACTCTAAACCGTTCCCCTTGCTCGTTTCTCAGCTCAAAGTGCCCGTCTTCGTACATCTTCTCAATAACAAACGGTCCGGACCATCGTGATTTCAACTTCCCTGGGAACAATCTCAACCTCGAGTTAAACAATAGAACCTTGTCCCCTACTCTGAAGTCCTTGCGCAGAATCTTCTTGTCGTGCCACTGCTTGGTCCTCTCTTTATAAATGCGAGCATTCTCGTAAGATTCAAGTCTGATTTCGTCGAGCTCGTGAAGTTGCAATAATCTCTTCTCCCCTGCAGTTTTCAGATCAAAGTTCAGCCTCTTAACTGCCCACATAGCTTTGTATTCGAGCTCAACCGGAAGATGGCAGGGTTTTCCATACACAAGTCTATACGGAGACATGCCAATCGGTGTCTTGAACGCTGTTCTGTATGCCCATAAAGCCTCGTCCAATTTCAGCGACCAATCCTTACGCGAGATGCTAACCGTCTTCTCCAAAATGGCCTTGATTTCCCTGTTTGATACCTCAACTTGCCCGCTGGTCTGAGGGTGGTACGGTGTGGCTATCTTGTGAAACACACCGTACTTCCGTAGCATTGTCTCAAATTGCTTTTCTCTGAAGTGTGTCCCATTGTCGCTGATCACGGTCCGCGGTGCTCCAAACCTTGGGAAAATGACCTTCTTAAAGAGTTTCTAACAACGTTAGCGTCACACGTAGGGGCAGCAATGGCTTCAACCCATTTAGAAACGTAATCCACAGCGACTAGAATGTACTTGTTCCCATTCGAAGAAGGGAACGGTCCCATGAAATCGACCCCATACATCAAAGATTTCTACCTCAAGGATACCTTTCTGTCGCGTCTCAAGATATTACCTGTCCGTTGGCATGCATCACATCTCTTTACAAACTCATACGCATCCTTGAATAGCGAGGGCCAATAGAAACCGCTCTGAAGCACCCTTGCTGCCGTTTTCGAACTAGAACCGTGTCCGCCATATGGTGAAGAGTGGCAGCCCCTGAGTATTCCGATTTGATCATCCTCCGCAACACAAGAGCGATACAAACCATCAGCGCATAATCTGTACAGATACGGCTCATCCCAATAGTATCATGAAGGAACTTCCTTTGATTGTAGTCAATTCCCTCGGGCAGAATTCCACACACTAAGTAGTTCACAAAATCTGCGTACCATGGAGTCTGCGTCTCTTGAACATTCAGCAAGTACTCACCAATGAAAGAGTCATCGATCGGTCTAACATTAACCTCAGGTTGTTCAAGGCGAGAAAGATGATCAGCCACCACGTTCTCTACTCCTTTCTTATCACGAATCTCAATGTCAAATTCCTGCAGCAGTAAAATCCATCGTATAAGTCTAGGTTTTGCGTCCTTCTTCGCCATTAGATACTTGATCGCAGCGTGGTCAGTGTAGACTATGGTCCTCGAACCGATCAAGTACTGTCTGAATTTCTCGAAGGCGTAGACAATAGCGAGCATTTCTTTCTCAGTGGTCGAGTAGTTCTCTTGCGCTGAATCTAGAGCTTTACTTACGTAGTAAATAACGTGCAGTTTCTTGTCCATACGCTGCCCCAAAACTGCACCCACTGCGCTATCACTAGCATCACACATAAGTTCAAAAGGACATTCCCAGTTTGGTGGCTGAATAATAGGGGCTGAGATCAGGGATTTCTTCAATGAAAGGAAAGCTTCTCGGCAGGAATCATCAAACACAAACTCAGCTTCGTTACACAAGAGGTTTGTCAGGGGCTTTGCTATCTTCGAGAAGTCTTTGATGAACCTTCTATAAAAACCAGCGTGTCCAAGAAAACTTCTGATTCCCTTTGCATCTCGCGGAGGAGGCAGTTTTTCGATAACATCGATCTTTGCTTTGTCAACCTCTATTCCCCTCGCTGAAACTAGATGACCAAGAACAATTCCTTCTCGTACCATGAAGTGACATTTCTCCCAATTCAGTACGAGATCCATCTCGATACACCTGGCCAAAACACGAGATAAGTTCGTAAGACAATCATCAAAAGAATAACCGTGCACCGAGAAATCATCCATAAACACTTCCATCGAGTTTTCTAAAAATTCAGCAAATATGGACATCATACAACGTTGGAAAGTTCCTGGTGCATTACAAAGACCAAAGGGCATTCTCCTATATGCAAATGTACCATATGGACAAGTAAATGTAGTCTTTTCTTGATCATCGGGGTGAATAGGAATTTGAAAAAAACCGCTATACCCATCAAGAAAACAGAAATATGCATGACCTGCCAAACGTTCTAACATTTGATCAATGAAAGGTATAGGAAAGTGATCCTTTTTAGTGGCTTTGTTCAGTTTTCTGTAATCTACACACATACGCCAACCGGTAACGGTACGAGTAGGAATTAACTCGTTTTTCTCATTTGCAACAACGGTTAATCCACCCTTCTTAGGAACAACATGTATAGGACTTACCCACTCAGAATCAGGTATGGCATAGATAATTCCAGCATCTCTAAGTTTAGTTACCTCTTTCAAGACTACTTCCCCTAATTTGGGATTCAAACGCCTAAGGAATTCACGACTAGGTTTTGCATTATCTTCTAAACGAATCCTATGCATACATACATTCGGGCTGATCCCTTTCAAATCAGATATGGAATGACCAATGGCAGATTTATATTCACGCAAAACATTCAGCAAACGACAAGTTTCATCGGTATTCAAAGAAGCTTCAATAATGACCGGTAACGTATCGTTAGGACCAAGGAATTCATACCTGAGATTCGATGGAAGGGGTTTTAAACCCTCACCGAATTCCTTACCTTTCTCTGCAGCATCTACCTTTGTATGGTTGCCCTTTGACTCAGCAACTTCCTCTCCATCAATATCGAGTTCCATCAAAGAAGCGAATGAAAAACTGTTTTCATCTTGAGCAAGAAACTCATTCTCAAATTCTGTTAGCTCATCAAGTGTATCAAAAGTATCATATTCAGCGCATATATCAATCATGTTGCAGCTCATAGAAGTACTAGGAGTTCTAAGCATGCTTTTCAAATTAAATTTGATCTTTTCGCTACCGATATTCAACTCAATAGTACCCTTACCACAATCGATGATAGCCTTTACCGTATTCAGAAATGGACGCCCAAGAATGACAGGGATTTCCTTGTCCTCATCCATGTCAAGCACGTAAAAATCTACAGGAACATAGAACTTACCCACTCGGATTGGAACGTCTTCTAGGATACCTTTCGGTGACCTAGAAGAACGGTCCGCTAATCTCAAACTAACAGTGGTTGGGGTTAGTTCACCCATATCCAGCTTGTTAAACAATGAATAAGGCATCAACGATATGCTTGCACCAAGATCACACAATGCACTAGAAATATTAATTTCACCGATAGAGATGGGAATAGTAAAAGAACCATGATCACTCAGTTTCCTAGGCATAGCATGCTGAATAATGGCACTACAATTAGCATCTAATGCAACATGGTCTAACTCATGCATCTCACGTCTATGTGACATAATATCTTTCAAGAATTTTGCATAAGTAGGCATTTGTGTGATTACCTCGGTAAATGGTAAGGTTACCTGAAGTTTCTGCAACATTTCAGCAAAGCGCTTGTAGTGAGCATCCTCCCTTTTCTTTTTAAGACGTTGAGGGAATGGGATTGGAGGCATGTAAGGGGCTGGTTCCCTCGGTTTGATCTGCTCTTGTTGTGAATTCTGCCCTTCTTTCGGTGTATTGTTCTCATCTGACTTTTCAGCATCTTTGTCCTTTTTGTCCCCTCTTTCTCTGGGCTGTGGCTCCTCTAAAACCTTCCCACTCTTCAGCGTGATAGCATTGATGGTCTCGGAAGAGTTCACATCAGGTTGTGCGGGCAGTTTTCCATAGAACTTGGCAGATTGAGCTTGTTGAGCAATCTGCGTTTCCAGCATCTTATTATGAGCTTGCAACTGATCAAACTTTTGGTGAAGGAGCTGGTTATCTTTCTGAATTTGTGTGAGGATGGACAGCAGAGATGGTTCCTCGGTGTTCGATCTTTCTTCGGTCCTTTGTTGCACACCCTGCCCTTGATTGTACCCTCCGTTCGGTCTTTGATAATTGCTGTTCTGAGGGTTGTACGCTGCTGATAGTTGCTAGATGATCCTCCGTTAGGTTGGTTCCTCGGTGGAAACCCTGGTGGTGTAGGTTTAGGATCAAAATTCTGCAGCGCTTTTCTTGGGAAGTAGGGATCTTCATGGAACCTCAAACTGGTGGGGGGTTTCTAGGCTGAAAGTTGCTGCCTTGTTGTGGTGCGTACTGCGGTGCAAACTGCCTCCCTTGATTCCTCACAAAGTTCACATCCTCATACTCTTCAGATTGCTTTGGACAAGCATCCTCTTCATGTGAAGCACTCAAGCAAATACCACAAACTTGCTGATTGTTCTTCTTGTGCAAATTCAGATTACCGATGGATTGAGCTAGGGAGTTGACGGTCTTAGCAAGTGTGTTGAAGTCCTCCTTCGTTACTACCTTTGAAGATTGCTCATTCCCTCTCTTTTTTAGGTGATTCCTATCACCTCCCCACTGATGAGAATTGCGTGCTATCTTATCAATGATCTTAATCCTTCCGAAGCTTTCAAGTCCATAATTGCACCACCACTCGCTTGATCCATATGATTTCTTGCATCGTGATCCATACCATCGTAAAAATTCTGCATAAGCTGCCAATTATCAAAGCCGTGGTGGGGGCATTCTCGCTGCAACTCTCTGAAGCGCTCATAAGCTTCGTAGAAACTCTCATCATCATATTGCGTAAACCCGCTGATTCTATCTCGGATCTTTTTGTTCTCGCAGGTGGGAAGAATTGACATAAGAAGGCATGCGCAAGAGCATCCCATGTCCTGAAGGTGTCCGTATCGTGACTCATAAGCCAGTCCTTGGCTTTCCCACACAACGAAAAGGGGAACACTTTCATATAGATGACATCCGGATGGATTCCTTGCGTCTTGTACGTCCTGCAAAGCTCGGTGAATTGCGCCAGGTGCGCATTTGGGTTTCCATACCCGTCAAACTGATTTGCGGTGATCATGTGCAGCAGCCCTGACTTGATCTCGAAGTCCCCTTCATCACCTTCGGGGAGGCAGATTGGCGATCCATAATGTCCGATCGTTGGAGCAATGTATTCTCCAACCGGTCTCTCGTCGTCCTGCTGCGGGCGTGCTGCGTTTCTCGCTGGCCTGTCCATATCAACTTGAGGAGGTTGAGTTGCAAGGTCAGCGGGCAGAGAAGTGTTAAGGTCAGGTGGTGAAGTGGAAGGGTGAGGAAGGTGATTCGGTGTTGACTCGGTTGCTGAACTTTGTGCTCTCTTTGCACGAGCTCTAGTTTGCATTCAAGGGCCTATCAACAATCAAAATGAAAGTTAATAAGCGTGAACTTAAACAAGAATACAAGGATAGCACTCAAGCAAGCAATCGCAGTCAAACAAACAAAAGAAAAGCGAAGTAAACAAAAAAAGCGAAACGAAACTAATCTAGAGGCTAGTCCCCGGCAACGGCGCCATTTTGACGTTTTTTAGGCGAGTATTGTGAATACTTATCCTATCACGCAATGTCAAACAAATTTGTATGTTCCTAGGGTGACCTAGGGTCGAGTCCCAAGAGAAAAGCCTAGATGTTATCTTCTATCTAAATTCACCAATGCAAGTCTACGAGTGAAGGGATTTTTGTGAAAACTAAAATTAAGTTTGTGAAAATCTAATAAACAAAAACGCAGCAAGAATCCTACTTCATTCCTAGGTTACGAGATAATAATGCAATGGAAATAATGCAAGCACATGAAGTTATGAATGATAAGTTCCTTAGGTTATCGTGTTGCGCATTCTAGATTCAACTCTCGCTCCTTCTCTAGAATGGATGCAACACTTAAGTACGATTCTCAAACTCTCGCTCTATTGAATCGTGTTTAGAACTTGAATTCCATAATCTCAACCTCTCGGTCTATTGATCGGTGATTCAAGTCCACAATAATGTTAACCTAAGTAAATATGTGTTTGTCACTCGCACACGAAACACTGCCCTAAACAATTAATTCTGAATCCTAAACCTCCTAAGTTCAACTCTCGTTCCTTCCTTAGGCATCTAAAATTCAGAAATAATAAAGGAAAATTATCGAACATATCAAACAATTACTTCATTATGCATGGTAAAAATCAGTTTTGCATTACAATCAAACCCTAGGAAATCCGTGAGGATTCCCACTACAAATAGAACTACTCACTCAGGTGAGTTTACAACTGATCATGTTTGGTTTTGAAATTGAATGCATAAAACAACAAGTAATGTAAAAGAAAACTAGAACAAAGTAGAGTAGAATGGTGTTGCCGATTTGTGGATGCTTCTTCAAGTTCCTTTGCCGTCAAAACTCTCTAAAGCTGCTCCAAAATCTCCAGGAAAAATCGTGTGTTGCAGGGTTAGGTTTGGCTTTTATGTAGATCCCAATTTGGAAGGTGAAATCTTCATTTTTTGGAAATCTGCACAATTCGCCCGACTCATTTTATGGGTCGGTCGCTTTAGAAATGGGTCGCCCGACTCACGTTCTCCGCTCGTTGCATGACACGTCCTCAAGTCGCGCGTAGAATGGGTCACCCGACTCATTTTTTGCCTCATAATGGGTCGGCCGACTCACTTTACATTTCTTGTCGCACGACCTCTTTTGAGACGCTGATGGAGCATATTTATACGATCCATCATTATCTTATTTCCGTTATTCTTATATGTTTTATCTGTAAAATATTACCTCTTTGTAGTGTTTTGCGTTTCAGGCATATTTGAAATGGAAAAGAGATTTCACACGCTTATAGATTGATTCTAGATGGATTTGAAGCATGAAGACGAAGGAAAGAAGCAGAAGGAGACTGGATGACGTCAGCATGACGTCAGCCGCGGACCTTACTGTTTTTCCATCCGCGGACGGTACCGGATTTATGGATATTTTGAAGGGTCCGCGGATTAAATCCAAGAAGGGTCCGCGGTTGGCTCGGCCCAGCCCAATTTCAGAGTTTCAGCATCTTTTAATTAGGGTTTCAATCCTAATTGGGAGAGCATCGTTGGGACGGCAAATTCCAGAGCACAGAGTAGAGAATTGCAAGCAGCTTCATCCTTAGTCTTCAGAAAAACGATAACTCTTCGAACTCAATTTCAGTCTTTTGTTTTGTTACAATGTTTTCTATGAGTAGCTAAATTTCCCTACAGTTTGGGAAATTGAGTTGCAACATTGTATAAGATCATTGAATAGCAAGTTTTAATCTATTGAATTCTGTTCTTTGTTATAATTGCATGTATTGTTATTTGCCTAACTCAGCCTAGCGGTAAACTTAGGTTTATAGCAATTGCATGATATCGAATTGAATTGTCATAGTAGTAAAGCCTAGCGGTGGAGCTATTGTGGTAGTTGGATTAGGTTATTGTTACATCTTCTTCAGACTCTAGCGGGTAATAGAGGATATAACAAGAATTAGGTAACAACCCTAGCGGGACTATCTAATTAGGACTACTATAATTCATTAGCTTAGAACGTGTGTGGTCTATGATTACTAGTTGCAACGAGATTCCCTGAACTGTGATTTCTCATTCAGTAGTCAAACCTTTAGTTTTATTTTACAAACAATCTTTCAAACAAACCCCCTGTTAGGAGTAGACTTAGCTAGTAGATTAAATCTGACACTAGATTACTTACCCTTGGGTTCGACCCTACTTACTGCTACACTAGTTTTGAGTAGGATATAAATTTAGATTTGCAGTGCACAATGACGTGCTATCAAATTTTGGCGGAATACGCCATCACAGAGGATATGTTCAAATTATTGGTTTTCCATTTTAGTTTGACGGATCTCGCAAAGAATTGGTTTCTATCGTTGCCTGCAGATAGTATTTGCACATGAGAGCAGATGCAGAGGAAGTTTCTGGAAAAGTTTTATCCTCCCGGGAAAGCATCGCAGGTTAGGAGAGAGTTGACTACGATCAAACAGGGGCCTATGGAGTCGACTTATGAATATTTAGAGAGATTTAATGGCCTAGAGCGCAGCTGTGTCAACCATGGGATTTCAGAGGCTATGTTAGTGGAGTACTTATTAGAGGGGCTGAGGCCAATGGAGAGGATGATGTTAGAGGCCGCAGCTGGCGGTACCGTTTTAAACCTGACACCGGCTGAGGTACGTGAGCTGATGACAGATGTAGCAGAGAGTGCCAGGTTCAGAGATGAGACTTTCAGAAGAGACAATCACAGCCGAACTAGGAATGTGTCTCAGGTAGATTCCACTAAGAGTCAGGCAGATGAGATTAAAGAGCTGAGAGAGATGGTACAGAAATTGATGGTTGGCCATATTAGTGGAGTTAGACCGTGTGAGTTTTGTGGAGCTGTGGATCACAGAACTGATGAGTGCCCGACTTTTGTTACAGAGGATACTGTTGAAGTCAATGCCATGGGAGGATATCAAAACTTCAACAACAGACAGGCACCGAGACAATTTGGATTGGCAGCTAACGGCTACAGCTGGAGAAATGATGGATTTCAGAATAATCAAGGACAAAACCAGCAGCAGAATAATGCATACAGACCACCATTTCAGCAGCCAGAGAGGTATAATAATAACCAGAACAACAATGGCCAGTTTCAGCAAAGAAAGAACTACAATCAGAATGGTCAGTACACCTCAAACCCTGCCCATAATCAGAATAACGCAAGCTCAGGCAAATCATTAGAGGATAGGTGAGAATTGGCTGCAACCCAACAAGCGATGCAAGCAGACAAGCATTCCAAATCGATCAGATATAAACAAGAATTGACCCAAATGGCCACTGCAATTTCTGAGCTCCAAAACGAGAAAGGGAAGCTTCCTTCCCAAACGGTTCCAAATCCAAAGAGCAGTGTTAATGCCATGAGATTGAGGAGTGGAAAGGAGCTGGAACAGGGTTCAAGAAGCAAGATTTCGGATCCACACTCAGCGTCTACCGCGGACGCTGAAACAATTCATCCGCGGACGGTTCAGTATTTCCCATTAATCATAGGGTCCGCGGTTAATCATGAAGGGTCCGCGGGTACCTCCAGCGTCTACCGCGGACGCCCCAATTTTCCGCGGACGTCTCTGATATTCCTGTAAATCCTTTAGGGTCCGCGGAAATATTTCAGGGTCCGCGGTGCAGCTGATCAGAATTTGAAAATCGTTTTCTAACACTTCTCTTCCATTCCCTGCGCAGATAAGGAAACCTAAGAAGAAGCTGTTTAGCAAGGTTGAGATCACCATCCCACTACTTGATGCCGTTAAGCAAATTCCGAAATATGCTAAGTTTCTCAAGGAGTTGTGCACTACTAGGAGAGGAGGAAAGCAAAGCGGAGAAGGTAAACATGATTCAGAATGTTTGTTCTCTTCAACAGTGCAAGGTGGCGAAAACGAGGTGATCCTGGTCCATTTCTTATTTCTTGTATCATTGGTAAGAATAAGGTAGATAATTGCATGCTAGACTCTGGTGCAGCTATTAATGTTCTACCATATTCTATTATCGATCATTACATATTGGACCTCTACAACGTACTGATTTAACGATTCAACTTGCTAATCGTTCTTGTGCTAAGCCGGAAGGCATTCTAATTGACGTTGTAGTTCGTGTTGGCAAGCTAATAATTCTTGCAGATTTTTATGTGCTGAAATCTGAGGATGAAGGTATACTAGACACTTCACCTTGCTACTAGGGAGACCGTTTATATACACTGCTAGTGCAAAGGTCGATTCAAAGACAGGTGAGCTCTCCATGGAGGTAGATGGAGAGGTAGTGAAGATTAATTTGTTTAGATCTATGCAGTATCCTTCTAATGTTGCAGGAATTCATTCCATAGAGGTGATGGATGAATCAGATGTATTAAAGAATGAATTCTTGTGTGGAGAAGATAACTTGGAGGAGGTTCTTAGTGAGAGCTGCAAAGCTGTGGACAGCATCAGGTATGAGATTAATGAAGTTAAACTGTGTAGTAACCCTATACCTGTCCCTTCTGTTTTGCAGGCTCCTACTGTAGAACTAAAGACGCTTCCTGATCATTTGAAGTATATCTTTTTGGGAGAAGCAGAAACTTTACCGGTGATTATCAAGAAGGATCTAGAGCCGGAGCAAGAGTTGAGACTCACACGTGTGTTGAAGGAGCACAAGACAGCCATAGGATGGACACTAGCTGACATCAAAGGACTTAGTCCTACTGTGTGTATGCATCGAATCCTTTTAGAGGATGGTGCGAGACCAGTACGACAACCTCAGCGCAGATTGAATCCTCAGATGATGGAGGTAGTCCAGAAAGAGGTACAGAAATTACTTGATGCTGGTGTTATTTATCCTATTTCTGACAGTGAATGGGTGAGTCCAGTGCATGTAGTCCCTAAAAAGACAGGATTCACAGTTGAGATTAATGATGAGGGCGAATCAGTTCAGAAGAGAGTACAAAATGGATGGCGAATGTGTATTGATTATCGCAGATTGAATGCCGCTACACGTAAGGATCACTTTCCTTTGCCATTCATTGATCAGATGCTTGATAGGCTCGCAGGTAAGCCTTATTTTTGTTTCTTGGATGGTTATTCTGGTTATAATCAAATTCCTATTGCATTAGAGGACCAGGATAAGACTACATTTACATGCCCGGTAGGAACATTTGCATTTAGACGCATGTCTTTTGGGTTGTGTAATGCTCCGGGTACATTTCAGCGTGTTGTGATGAGTATATTTTCTGATTTGTTAAATGACTGTGTAGAGGTATTCATGGATGACTTTACGGTGTATGGAAATACTTTTGATGAATGTCTACATAGTTTGCAAAAAGTTCTTACACGCTGTATTGAGAGTAACTTAGTGCTGAATTATGAAAAATGTCACTTCATGGTTACTCAGGTATTGTTTTAGGTCACATAGTATCTAAGGATGGCATTCAGGTAGATAAAGCTAAGATTGATGTTATTCGTGGTTTGCCTTATCCTACTGACCAACGAGCTGTGAAGTCTTTTCTAGGACATGCAGGTTTTTATCGCAGGTTTGTAAAAGACTTTTCGAAGATTTCACTGCCTATGTCTAAGTTGCTGCAGAAAGATGTACCGTTTGATTTTGATGAGCAGTGTAAGACAGCTTTTGATGAACTGAAGGCAGCCCTGATTACTGCACCAATAGTACAAGCACCAGATTGGAGTCAACCTTTTGAGATTATGTGTGATGCTAGTAACTATGCTGTAGGTGCAGTACTTGGACAGAGGAAGGACAAGAAGCCAGTGGTTATATTATTACGCTTCCAGGACTTTAGACACAGCGCAGAAAAATTATTCTACTACTGAGAAAGAACTTTTAGCTGTTGTCTTTGCTTTAGAAAAATTTCGTCCTTATTTACTTGGTTCTAAAGTGATTGTCTTTACTGATCATGCAGCTATCAGATATTTGACAGCCAAGAAGGAGACGAAACCACGGCTGATGAGATGGATTCTATTACTCCAGGAGTTTGACTTACAGATCAAAGATAAGAAAGGGAGTGATAATGCTGTTGCTGATCATCTGAGTCGGATAGTCCTGAGGAGGAAGCTGTGGCAATTACTGACACTTTCCCAGACGAACATCTATTTGCCATTGAGAAGGTACCATGGTATGCTGACTTAGTCAATTACCTGGTAGGAGGTACGTTTCCTCCATCTCTAAATAAAGCTCAGAAATTGAAGTTGAAACATGATTCTAGGTATTACATTTGGGATGATCCATATCTATGGAAAATTGGTGTTGATCAGATTGTTAGACGTTGTGTGCCTGATAGTGAGATCCCATCTGTTTTATCTTTTTGTCATGAACATGCATGTGGTGGCCATTTTGGACCAAAGCGTACTGCTAGGAAAATTATTGATAGTGGTTTCTTTTGGCCTAGCTTGTTTAGAGATGCATATGAGCACTGTAAAGCATGTGATAGATGTCAGAGAGTTGGTAATATTTCTGCTAGGAATGAGATGCCTCAAAATCCCATTGTTGTTGATGAAGTGTTTGATATCTGGGGGATTGATTTTATGGGTCCGTTTCCTATGTCTCATGGTTATCTGTATATTCTTGTGGCTGTGGATTATGTGTCAAAATGGGTAGAGGCTAAGGCTACAAGAACTGATGACGGTAAGACTGTAGTGGATTTTCTGCGTACTAATATCTTTTGCAGGTATGGAGTACCGAAGGCGGTGATAAGCGATCAAGGATCTCACTTTTGTAACAGATGGGTTGCAACTGTGTTTAAACAATTTGGAGTTCACCACCGAGTCTCTACAGCTTACCACCCGCAGACAAACGGACAAGCAGAAATTCAACAGGGAGATTAAGTCCATATTAGAGAAGATGGTGAAGCCTTCTCGAAAGACTGGTCTGTGCGTTTAGATGAAGCTTTGTGGGCTTACAGAACAGCCTACAAAACACCTATTGGAACCACTCCGTTCAGGCTTGTGTATGGAAAAGCATGTCACTTGCCAGTTGAGGTAGAGCATAAAGCATATTGGGCTATTAAATCGTGTAACTTTGACTTGGCTAGTGCAGGTATAGAACGGAAGCTAGAGATGAACGAACTAGAAGAATTGCGTTTAGAAGCCTATGACAGTCAGATTGACTACAAAGAACGAACTAAGATGTATCATGACAAATACATTCTTAGACGTTCTTTTGAAGTCGGTCAGCAGGTATTATTATTTTCTTCTAGATTACGTCTAATGCCTGGAAAACTTCGTTCTCGTTGGACAGGTCCATATACTGTGCTAAAAGTTTACAACAATGGAGCTTTGGAATTGGAGAAGACTAGCACTGGAGAAAAATTTGTTGTAAATGGACAACGAGTCAAGCTTTATCATGGAGGGACATTCCCCTCAGATGCTGATATTCCTTTAGCAGAACCTGTAATGGAGACTTGATATCAGGTATCGTCGAGCCAGCGACGTAAAACCAGTGCGCTTATCGGGAGGCAACCCGAGTGTACTTCGTTATATTTCTTTTCTTTTTATGTTTTTCTTTTCATTTTTGATGTGATACAGTGATCAGTGCACTTTCAGTGCATGTGTGTTCTGTTTCTCAGGTTTTCAAGACGGTTGCAGGCAGAAGACTCAGCGTGCACCGCGGACGCTTCTTGAATTTCAGCCGCGGACGTTACAGAATTATGAGAAAATTGTATAAGGTCCGCGTGTTTTAATTCACCAGGGTCCGCGGGAGTTAATCAGCGTGCACCGCGGACGTCCAAGTATTTTACCCGCGGACATTTACGGATATTATAAATCACTTGAGGGTCCGCGTAAGTAATTTCATAGGGGTCCGCGGCAATCCAGAATCGGCTGAAATTAGAAATCTCGAATTTGGAAACAGTTAACACTTTTTAATCTCCGAAACTCCGTCGCGCGTCTCCACCCCTGTTCACCGGAATCAATCTCCAACTTGGTCAGGTACGAATTTTTGTGTTATTGAACGGATATTGATTTGAATTGTGAAGAAGAGTGGGATTTGGAATTAGGGTTCGAGTTTTTGGTGGTTTGGGATTCGAATTGGGTTTGTCGTCGGAGGATTTTGGTTTATTGTGCCTGAGTTGAATTGAAGCTAGGGTTTTGATTGTCCTGGGTTGAATTTCTGAGTGAATCGGAGGAGCTTTTCGGCAATCGCCGGAATCGGATCTGGAAGCAATCCGCGGACGCTACTGGAATATATTCCGCGGACGTTTCAGTATTTTTGAAAATTCAAAAGGGTTCGCGGCATAAATTGATTAAGGGCCCGCGGCTAACACTGAATTTCAGATTTTCTTTCATCTCAGATAATGAGTGGAGCACGGAGGACTCATAGCCAGGTTGAGAGAGATGAACCGTCGCAAGCAGTGCGCATTCCGAACACATTCTTACAGGTGCCTCATCTCGAACCTATTTGGCCGTGCCGCCCATTTATGGAAAGGATGGGAATCTATGACGAAGCTCAGGCCATGCTTCGCCAAAGCGGGTGGCCCAGATATTTTGGATTGTACGGACAGGCGGATGTAGAGGATACAGCCGAGTTTTTGGGCACGCTAGGCCTTTCAGGACTTTATGATCCTACATATTTTCAGACAGCCACAGAGGAGTCACGCATAGAGTTTCTGCTGAGCAGTTGAGAGCTGTGTTTGGATGGAGGTCTGGCGGCGAGTATCTCTCGATGCACAGGGCCAAGAGGGAGCGAGCATGGGAGGAGGTCTCTGGGCTGAATACGGCTTTTTACCCGAGCAAGACCAAGGCGCGAGGGATTGGTAGGCCGGTACTGTTTGCTCTCCATTTCATGATGGCCAGGACTCTCCACGCCCGGAAAAACAGAGGCGACAAGATGACAAAGGATGACTTAGCCGTTCTAGCTTTGCTAAGCAGAGGAAGAGTGGTGAACTGGAGTCACTATGTGCTGACACATTGGAGTCAGGTTAGATCGTCCGGGCCAGTTACTTGTGGAGGTACGATCACTTTCATGCTTCGCGCACTGCATCCCCACCCTGTCCCGCCAGAGCATTGTCTGCTTTCGGCTGATGAGGAGATATTCCTAGCAGGGAAGCATATCAGGTGGTCCCGCACTGCTGAAAGGTATATCTGGATTTATTTTGCTACTGAGAGACTTCGACCAGCAGACAGTCCACCTAGACGAGCTGGTAGGCCTAGGAAGCAGACGGGAGGTGTGGTGATAGCTGAGCCGTCTGCCACAGCGAATGAGCAGCCACAGCAGCCTAGGGCCCAGCAGGGCCAGTTTACATCTGAGCAGATTTATTTTTTCTTTAACTCATTCCGCTCTCAGATTCTTGGCATGCAGGGTTTCCAACCAATGCAACCACCTGTGGGATGGACTCCGAGAGCAGCCATACGGCCTGAGTACTTGCAGCCTTCCCCTCCACCGGTGGATTAGTAGGGGAGTCACTTATTCCCTATCACGTCTTTTATCTTTTTATTAGTGTCTGTGTCCCCTTCTTCATTCTTGTTGTATGTTGTGCCGTGAGGACACGGCATATTTCAAGTGTGGGGGAGGGAAATCGAGTTAGTTTAGAGTCTAAGAGTCTGTTTTTATTTTGTTTTATGAGTCGAAGAGGAGAATTATCATTGTATTTTGTGATGAAATGACGATCTGTATGAATGATGTTCTATCCTATGAGTTTCTGATATGTCTGCATGCATGAAATCTGATATTTTGTGATACTTGTGCTTGATGATTTGAATGCTTTTGAGTTGAGATATCGGGTGATGTAGAGTTGATAGAAAATGTCCTACAGGGATTTGACATTCATTCTGATATTTGCATGAATAATTGCGCTATATGTTGAGTTGATATTGTGGCATTCCGAATTGTGAAAAAGATTATCTAATCTCTTTTCTGAGTAACCGGGAAAATAGATGAGCGACCCTCATCTTGAGTTCATTGGCAACGAATGTTTTTTTTATATTGGTTACTGACTAGTGCCGGGGGTTAGGAAGAAACCCAAGACACTTCCCACTTGAGCACTTGCTTTAATCAATGGCACAAGCCAAAATAAGGAAAGCCATAAAAAAACAGAAATTCAGCAAAAAGAAAAAATGAATAAAAGTTTGTTGTTGCCATTGAATTTATCTAATAGTATGTTTTGGATGCCATATTAAAAACTCAACTGTTAGTGTGATTAGGATTGTGAGTTGCAGAATGAAGTTAGGAATCTGAAAAGGACTATCTCTACATTATCATTGATATATCTTGACTTGAGTAGTATGTATCGTTGAGTGCAGATTGAGCATGATGGATGATGATTGTATGCAGATGTTGATGGATTGATTGGGTAGGATGTTATGAGTTGGATTGTCATGTAACCACAGTATACTCTGATTGATTCGAGTCTATAGTCTAGATCTTTACTTGTTCGAGACGAACAAGGATAAGTGTGGGGGAGTTTGATGGAGCGTATTTATACGATCCATCATTATCTTATTTCCGTTATTCTTATATGTTTTATCTGTAAAATATTACCTCTTTGTAGTGTTTTGCGTTACAGGCATATTTGAAGTGGAAAAGAGATTTCACACGCTTATAGATTGATTCTAGACGAATTTGAAGCATGAAGACGAAGGAAAGAAGCAGAGAGACTGGATCACGTCAGCATGACGTCAGCCACGGACCTTACTGTATTTCCATCCGCGGACGGTATCGGATTTATGGATATTATGAAGGGTCCGCGGATTAAATCCAAGAAGGGTCCGCGGTTGGCTCGACCCAGCCCAATTTCAAAGTTTCAGCATCTTTTAATTAGGGTTTCAATCCTAATTGGGAGAGCATCTTTGGGACGGCGAATTCCAGAGCACAGAGTAGAGAATTGCAAGCAGCTTCACTCTTAGTCTTCAGAAAACGATAACTCTTCGAACTCAATTTCAGTCTTTTGTTTTGTTACAATGTTTTCTATGAGTAGCTAAATTTCCCTACAGTTTGGGAAATTGAGTTGCAACATTGTATGAGATCATTGAATAGCAAGTTTTAATCCATTGAATTCTGTTCTTTGTTATAATTGCATGTATTGTTATTTGCCTAACTCAGCCTAGCCGTAAACTTAGGTTTATAGCAATTGCATGATATCGAATTGAATTGTCATAGTAGTAAAGCCTAGCGGTGGAGCTATTTTGGTAGTTGGATTAGGTTATTGTTACATCTTCTTGAGACTCTAGCGGGTAATAGAGGATAGAACTAGAATTAGATAACAACCCTAGCGGGACTATCTAATTAGGACTACTATAATTCATTAGCTTAGAACGTGTCTGGTCTATGATTACTAGTTGCAACGAGATTCCCTGAACTGTGATTTCTCATTCAGTAGTCAAACCTTTAGTTTTATTTTACAAACAATCTTTCAAACAAACCCCCTGTTAGGAGTAGACTTAGCTAGTAGATTAAATCTGACACTAGATTACTTTCCCTTGGGTTCGACCCTACTTACTGCTACACCAGCTTTGAGTAGGATATAAATTTAGATTTGCAGTGCACAACGACGCGCTGTCAAATTTTAATGGGTCGCGCAGATGGAGCCCGCCTCAATTCTCGGCCTCAAAATGGGTCGGTCGACCCACACTGCTGCTGATACGAACCCCACCCTCTAATTTGATGGAAACCGTAGTCTTATGTCGGATCTTAACCAATAATTCAGCAACAACAAGTTGTTGAGCAATGACCCCTCACCTTATGTGATGAGAAACCACAACTTCAAAGGGTGAGCCTTAACCCCTCACCTTAACGCAATGGATAGCGCGATGAGAAACTAAGAACTTCGGATACAAACGCCACACCAAGAATGGTGATAAGTT